>JARYGA010036659.1:0-42469 GCA_030545235.1 Helianthus tuberosus | reverse complement strand
ACCTCTATTGTTCACCACTACACTTGTTGTTATGAACAACAAGGAGGGTCATGAACTTACAAGAAACAATAGAATATGAACAACTAATCTATGAGAAAACATCAAGCAATGTGTGGATTTTCAAGTAGATTAGCCCAAGCTAATCCTAAATCACACAATCATCAAGTCTTGAACTTGTGCATCACTTGTGGGTTAAAACCCTTGAACAAAACAGAAAGTTTGTGAGGTTTATATCTTTGATTTTGAATGTCTCAACCTTTTTTAAGCCTAACTAACCATAGAAGTGGTTATAAGCATAAGGACATAGGTTTGAGATGAGTTTCCTCAAGTTTAAACAAGTTTATCAAAGTTTGAAACAAGGACAGAAAAAACAGTCCACTTTGGAGCCCTTTTGGCAACATTCCAGGCTCTGGTTTTCCAGGGAAAATGGATGGGAACGTAGCTAAGGTTAATACAAAGTAGTAGGAAAAATAATCGAGTGAATCGGATAAGAATTGAGTGAGTTATGCTCACTTTAGTGAAGTGGTATAAATCTGCTCGAAGTTCTGCAATCAGCTACGGTTTGGAGTGTTTGAAAGTGAATGGAGAGTGTTTAGAAAGTGAAAAATGCTTAGAGGAGGCTTTGGTTATATAGGGGATGGAATACAGGGTTTCATTGGGTTGGGCTTTGGAAGTGTTTAGTGGGCTAACTAACTCAAAACAAGGAAATTAAGTGGGCTGATGCAAGGCTGTTAACAGCCCTATAATTTTTATTTTATTTTATTTTTTTTACATTAGAAGGTATATATTTGATGTTTAATAAAGTGTTAGATGGTGTCTAGTAAGTATGTAACTTGTAACAAGGTTCAAAATGCATAAATGACATGTTTTAATTTAGCAAAAAGTGTGATAACATAGGTGTGTATAACACATGAAATGTAACAAGTATGTATGGTTTATAGTTTGGTATGATCAAGTGAAAAAAAAAACATACAACTTAAATCTTATAATCGAATAACTAAGTGTTTAAATGTATGAAGATTTAAGGATTATGAATACACGATCATTGTTTACGAGTTAAGCTTATGTTTATACGAATTACGAACCATGTATCAAACGAGCGCACGTATCAATGTATAAAAATGTATAAACGATGTATAAAAGATTCGTTTCATTACGATCAAAGTCTTGGATTTTACAACGATACAACGAAATACGATTACAAGGAATACAAGATTTCCAAAAAATAGAATTTCAAGCAATGGTTTCTAAATATGGAAAGTATGAAAACACAGGGCGTTACACTATTATTCTTTGTGGACACTTGGGTTTGACTTTTAGTTATGCATGATAGTTTGACCTTGTATACCAAATTGCTATGTTGGATTGAAAATACTTTTATACATATAACACGAGTCTAAAACTTGTGTACAATAACTTTGTATTGAACTATGCTTTTAAAACATGTTGCAGGTTTAGCGATGATGTTGGTGATGCATGGAATCTAGTAGGATGCCTAGATACACACTTTAATTTTTGTACTCCTATTGTATTGTATTTCATTATTCATGTTGTTGTATTTGCTTCACATCCTTGTAATTGATTCTTTAGAAATGGAATGAAATTTATTATTTAAATACTTGTCACAATTATTAGTGTTATGATGTCTCGAGCAATCTATTTAGTCTCACTCCGATCTTTCCGCCATCGGTTGGGGTGTGACATTTAGGGTTTCATTGTGAGCATAGATTAAAGATTTTAACTTTATAATCTTTTTCATGTTTAGTTGAGTTTAAATATGTAGTATTTTGTTTCTATGGTTGATGTATCCCATCATGTTTGCTATCATCTGTCCCTCTTTTAGAATATGAATTACCTGAAGTTTCAAATATCGTAAATTTCACTTCTTAGAGAAATTGGACTTATTTTTCTTAATCGGCTTGTATTTGGTAGTTTCACCTTTTACTTGGTAATTTGAGCGACCATCATGTGATGACTAAAAAAGAGTTGAATTAGTAAAGGATGCAAAGAGGCGCAATTGACAGGTTTTTCAATCGGTGTTATCTCGAAATAAAACTACCATTCTACCAGATAATGTCATTTTCGTTCAATTGGTGTTACCATTCTACCAATCTGTCTCACAATCTCAAGCCATAGCTCTCAATTGAAATCAATTCACAATTCGAACAGGTTCTTTTTTGATTTATCGGCTTCAATCACTTCATTTATGCAAGTTTTTTTATATCTTTTGCTTATTTTTTTGTTTTATGTTTTCAAAATAGGAGGACCAAGGGCTAATTCCTAGCTTGATACCTACAATATTTGTTTTTAGATTGGAGGGTCGATTCAATAATGATAGTTGCACTGTTTCCAATAATTAGGTATGTTTTATTTTTTGAAACGGCAAATTTCTTTACTCCTGTACTCTGCGGGACTTGAATCCAATACCTCCCTCTCCCAAGGTGTTTAAAGCATTGCCTTTGCCAATGGACCAACACCCCATTGATAATAATTAAGTATGTTAAATTAGTTTTATTCAATAGCTGGAATTATCCTTTCACCAATTTTGATTTTTATTACTTATTGCAGTTGGTTATGGGCCATGGTGGAAATAAGACAAGAAGGAAAATGATGTTATCCATCTTTTATTCTAGCTGCTGGATTTTGTGGAGAGCACGTAAAGATTTATTATTTAAGAAGGTAATTAATTGGAGTTCAAAAATAAAATTCTTTCAGTTACTCAAAATATAATATTTATTGACAGTGTTACAAATAAAACAACCAATACTATATTCAAGGAGATATTATGAGATTTATGAATTCTTTGTATATTTTGTGAATTCTAAAATAAATATAGATAGCTTTAAAATGTATACAATTTTTTTTGTTACACCCATTTGTGTATGATTTTTGAATGGGGTGAACGAACTTAAGGGGGTTTGTTAATCCAAGGCATAAACAATAGTAATAATTTTAATTGGGGATTTTCTGCAGGGTCTTGCTCAAGCTCAAAATCTTATGGATTCACTTGTAGAGGCAAAATCTGATATTGTATGAAGGTAAATTTGAAATCCCCTCTTTTTTGTATTGGTAGATTTAAACTTCTGTTGAGTTACCAAACATCTGTTCAGGCTTAAATAGATGTTTGGCCTTTTAAACTACTGTTTATGTTAGGCTGAAAATTTGCATTGCAGGCTGAAAATTTATGTTAGGAAACCTCTGTTTTTAAACTACTGTTTTTATAATCTCTGTTTGGCTAAAAATTCATCCACTGCTGAAAGGTATCCTCTGTTCTCATAACCTCTGTTTATCCTAACCACTGTTGTAACAGTAGTTAGGATAAACAGAGGTTATGAGAACAGAGGATACCTTTCAGCAGTGGATGAATTTTTAGCCAAGCAGAGGTTATAAAAACAGTGGTTTAAAAACAGAGGTTTCAACAGAGGTTGCTGCTAACTGAATTATAATCGTATTGTGTTTAATGAAGGTTGATTTATATGCTCTGGAACTTGAAAGAAGAATATGATGAAGATTCAATATCTCGATCCACTTCAATCTTCTTCAATAAAAGAAGGTGTTGATCCGCAAGGTTAGCGACTCGATTTAGCTTTTTATTTGAGATATTATGCACTGAATAACGGTGTTCGATATGGTTTTCGGTGTTCAAAGAGGGGCTTCATTATCACAAAATACAAGAGCAGTTATCAGCCGAGATGTACAGGAAAGATAGGAACAATATTCCAGATTATGTTCAGCGACACCTCTCTTTTCTTTCAATCTGGGAGGAGTTAAGGTATGCATCTTATATGTTTCTATTTTACTTGAAGCTTTGCAGTTGAAGGAAAGTAAATTTATACATCACATTTCATGTTTTGTGTATCTTATTGCGGCTTCTGGGATGTATACTTTAGGTATCTAATGGAATGCTTTTCAAACAAGTAGTTATTTATTATTATCTTCATTACAGTGAGTTTTGCTGTAATGATTGTGCATAGCGGAAACCCTATTGTAACTCTTGAATAGAAAATTGATATCTTGAATCTTATTACTGCCTACAATTTTCAGGTCAACCAACTATGCGGCTTTGGTGACTGCACAGCTAATCATTCTGGCCACAAACATGGTATACATCTCAACAACTCATTCACTCGTGTGCGTAGTAAATCCACATCTGATCAAGGTTACATATATTTTTATTTTTAACCTGTTTTTTTCTTTTGTTATCAAAATCAATTATGATTTTTTGTTATATAGCAAAAAAGAGTGAGAGTGGTGCAAGTGGGCAAGCTAAAGTACAGACTAGCATCCGGACACTTAAGGGCCACAATGGTGCAATCACTGCATTGCATTGTGTGACACAAAGAGAAGTTTGGGACTTGGTTGGTGACTGTGAAGATGCAAGCTTCTTTATAAGTGGAAGTACAGACTCCACAGTATTTCCTTTAAACCATTTTTAGTACGGTCAAACAGTTGCTACCACGGTATTTCCTTTAAACCATTTTTATAAGTGGAAGTGCAGACTCGTGATTAAGTTTATGAAAAGTTTATAACTCTTCTTATAGTGAAGACATTAATGTGTCATGTTTTTTGTATGATCTTAAGTGTGTATTAATTAATAATAATAATTAACCTAAATAATTTTCTTGAGCCCGGGAAGCAATCCCGGGTAATAATCTAGTTTCATTTATAAAGGAGAAATATGTAATAAATTTTAAGGGTTGGGTAAATATATAATAAAGCCTCTTAATAAGGGGATATATGTAAAAATCCCTTTTGAGTATTAGCTTGTGGTCGCACCCTTGGCACGTGTCGAGCAATGCCCCCAGTCAAGATAAACCTAAGTAAACTTATAACATGTAAAAATAACCTAATCAAATAAAATAAAAACCTATATATTTATAAAAATTATAAAATATCATATATTTTTGAGTAAACTGCAATTTTACCCCCTGGGGTTTAGGCCAATTGGCACTCTAACCCCCTCCAACGAAATAATTGCAATTTTACCCTCCAACGTTGGTGTTATGTCGCACATTTACCCCCCGGCGTCAATTATGGTTTACAGTCAACATAACAATGTGAAGGTCAAAGGGTAAAATGGTAATTTCCAACAAACCATTATTATTATTATTATTATTATTATTATTATTATTATTATTATTATTATTATTATTTATAAGACACCTGCTGCATCTTCTTCTCCTTCATATTAGGGTTTTCATTTTGGTAATCATCTTCATCTAGCTCCGCCCTCCTGTTCACGGGCAAACGCACACCCACAACACCTCCTGCTCCCCCTTACACCACTCCCACCCGGTTTCGTCTCCGGTGAGACTCTCAGTGGCAGCAGAGAACAACAGCAGCAACAACGCCGCCACCACGGCGGCGATGGCGGCGACCAGACGGAGAAACGACACAGAGAGAAAGAAAGAGTGAGCTGGTGATGACGACCGACGGCGACAAACCAGAGCCGCAGCGGATTTGAATGCTCTTCTTCCCTTTTTTTTTAATGAATATGGTGTGAATAATTATAAACATAGTGAGGCATTCTTCATTACAATGATTAAATTAGAGTCTATTAGTGGATTTGGTCCATTTTCACCTTGAAGAACAAGAGCATGAAAATGATTATAGTTACAGAAAGAAGTGACAATAAATGTGAGTTTCTTTGGCAATGAGTAAAGTTGCCCTAAATTGATTTTGCTTTAAATATATAACAAAAGAATGAGAGAGAGAGAGGGAGAGAGAGACACTATTCGAATAGGCTTGAGTACACAATAAATCGATTCAATGAATCCAGCTGAACCTCCACGAACCTAAACACCAAATTAACCACATCATCAGCTTAGGAATCAAGTGAAATAGGATGAAAATCAAACTGAGCATAAACCTGCAGATTTACAGAACCGTTGAGAGTGAGATGAATTCCACGGTGAGAAATGGAAGAAGGCAATCTGATGGTGGTGTTTCCCCTGAGGGGATCCTGAAAGGGATTAAGACTAAGTGGCTGAAATCTGTAAGATGTAAGTTGGGGATTAGAATCAATCTTACAATGGGGCGATAGGTTCGAGAGAGAGATGGTGGCAGTGGTGGTGCCCGGTGGTGATTATTGTGGCAGTGGTGGTGCCCGGGGGGTAATATTGCTGAGTACAACAAACCATAAGGGATAATAAGAAAGGACAATTTAGTTATTTTACACCAGGGGGTAATATTATACAGAGTAGAACAAACCATAGGGGGTAATATGAAAGGGCAATATAGTCATTTCACATTCCAGTTAACAGATCTGTAAACTTATTTGACGGAAGGGGGTAATATTGCGAGATAACAACAATGTTGGGGGGTAAAATTGTAATTATTTCATTAGAGAGGGTCAAAGTACCAATTGACCTAAACACCAAGGGTAAAATTGCAGTATACTATATTTTTTTTTTATGAACCCACAAAAAATCTTATCCTCCTCTCCATCCAAAACTCAGATATCTCCATTCTCACTTCTCACAACTCCCACATTTCCACCACCACTACCGCCACTGTCCTCCGCCACCACCACCGCCACCAATGGTGGAATGACCACCAACTACCACCACTTCCCCACCATGAAACTAACCGAAATCCCATTCCGCACACAAAATTCCCATTCCCATTCCACTCTAACACCCACTTACTCTTCTTCTCATCTTCTTCTTCTTCCATCCTAAAACCCTCTTTTATCAAACCCTTTTCTTCAATTCACTCAACAACTGATAATAATTCCACCACCAGTACAACCACCACTAATAACCCTTCTTCTTCTTCATCTGCCCCTTGGCTCAACAATTGGTCCACCCCACCACCCCAAAACCCTAACATTAAACCTGAATTGGGCAAAAGGTCTAAACTTTCTACTTCTTTTGAACCTCCTGCTGCTAGTGATGGTGGTGGTCCAACCAGGTTATTATCTTTTTTTTTTTTTTAATTTTTTTTCAAGATTGTATGTTGTTGTTATACCTGCATATTCATTGGTTTCCGCTCCGGTTTGAAATATATTAGTTAGGGTTTATTGTTATATGAGTTCAATAGTTAGGTGATATGATTTGATTAAGTTTCCTTTGTATATAGTTGATTAATGATACACAATGCTTGATGTGGTTTTCATTATCCTATACCAGGACCACCGCCATCGACCGGATTGTTCTTTGGCTGCAGAACTTAGGGTTGGGCTCCGATGACGAAGAAGAGGAGGAAATCGAAAACGCTCGTTCGGAAATGGTTTTGACTGGTGAAGAGAAATTGGGGGATTTGTTACAAAGAGATTGGGTTCGTCCCGATAGAATGTTGATCGAGGATGATGACGAGGAGACCGTTCTCCCATGGGAGAGAGATCAGGGAGGAAACGAAGACGAACAGAGGGAATCGGAAGGCGTAAAGAAGAGGATGAAAGCTCCAACACTAGCTGAATTAACACTCGAAGATTCAGAGTTAAGGAGGTTGAGGACACTGGGTACAACATTACGCGAGCGGATAACGATCCCAAAAGCAGGAATCACCGCGCCTGTTCTCGAAAAGATTCATGATCAGTGGAGGAAGTCGGAACTCGTTCGGCTCAAGTTTCATGAGGTGTTGGCTCGAGATATGAAAACCGCTCATGAAATCGTTCAGCGACGAACAGGTGGATTAGTGATATGGCAATCTGGAAGCGTGATGATGGTATATAGGGGATTTAATTATGCGGGCCCTTCTTCAAGACCTCAATCCACCGGTGACACTCTTTTTGTTCCGGACGTTTCCTCTACCAACGATATCAATAATGATAATAGTAATAAACCGATAACGAGAAATGGTGATGCAAGAGCGACACCTGTTACCAAGAGCATGACGGAAGAGGAATGTGAATTTAATAGCGTGCTAGATGGGTTAGGTCCACGGTTTCATGAATGGTGGGGCACCGGGATACTTCCGGTGGATGCCGATTTACTTCCGCAGACGATTCCCGGCTTCAAAACTCCATTTCGGCTTCTTCCGACCGGAATGCGGCCTCGCCTCACCAATGCAGAGATGACGAATTTGAGGAAACTTGCCAAATCGCTACCTTGTCATTTTGCTCTCGGTACTACTTCTATTGAATTAAGTGTTGTATTCCTAAGAGGTGGCTAAATGGATCCGTTTTTGGTACTGGTTGGGCTGAAACTAGGGCTGCGAACAAGACCTTGTTAGTGTTTGTTAAGAAAATATGTGTTCACTAACTGTTCGTGAACACTTACCAAACAAGAGTTTCTGTTCAAGTTCATTCGTTAAGGAAATGAACGTGTTCGTATTCGTTTGTTAATTCTAGATAACGAATGTAAATGAGTATAAACTAATGTTCATGAACACAAATGAAAACAAACGAACACAAACAAGCGTTCATGAACAAATTATATAATACACTGAAACTTGTTAAATATATTATTTGTTGGAATTGTTTAAATAAAATCTAAAAATTAAAAACACTAATGAACTATCGAATATAAACGAAAACATTACTGAACCTTCACGAACATAAATGAACAAACATGGATGTTCGTTCATTTAACTAAAATGAACGAAATTTCTTGTTCGTGTTCGTTCATTTATTAAACAAACGAACTTCCCGTCGAACGGTTTGTGAACTGTACGCTGAACGTTCGGCGAACTGTACGCTGAACGTTCGGTTCGTACGTATCTCTAGTTGAAACGACCCATAACACTTTTCTCTTTCAGAATTTTGTTTTAAAAAAACGGATATTAGTGTGTTTAATATGATTACAAAGTTTTTTTTTTATGTAAGTAATAATCTAGTTTTCTGAATAAGATGATAAGAGGTGATGTGTGTTCAGTTTGGATTGCTTTTAACTTGTTTGACCCCTTAGAGATAAAAGAACAAATTAAACCGACTCGTTCATAAATAGATGGGTTAAAATTGCTCTCTAGAATTTTTAATATGTGCGTGTGACACGTCTTAATTTTTTACTTGGTAACAAAGGGAGAAACAGGAATCATCAGGGCTTGGCAGCTGCTATAATCAAACTTTGGGAGAAAAGCATGGTTGCTAAGATCGCTGTGAAACGTGGAATTCAAAATACCAATAATGAGTTAATGGCTGAGGAGTTAAAGGTACATTGAATATAATAACTATGGTCATCTTATGGATCCATAAATATGGGTGTAAATGAGCACTGTTTCTAAAGCTCTAGCTCGGCTCGATTATTATGTATCAACTTTTTAAATATGTGATGTATTTAATTTTATAATTATTTTTTATATATTTATAATTTTAATTTTAGTACTAAAATAATATATATCATTTAAATATTTATATCATAATATTTCTTTTATAGAGTAAACTACGGATGGTCCTTGTAGTTTACCAAAATTTTGGATTTGGTCCCTAGCTTTTCAAAAGTACATGGATGGTCCCTGTGGTTTGCACTTTGTATCGCATTTAGTCCCCAACCAACTAATCTAAAGGTTTTAGCATGTCCAAGTTAGGGACTAAATGCGTTACAAAGTGCAAACCATAGGACCCATCCATGTACTTTTGGAAAGCTAGTGACCAAATCCAAAATTTTTGTAAACCACAGAGACCATCCGTGTACTTCACTCTTTTTTATATAAATAAATCGTATATCTAATATATTAGATAAATGTGATATAAACAACATGCTTGTTTAGGCTCTCTGGCCTACCCGAGATTGATAAGTGAAGCTTGGGCTCTAGCTTGTTTAAGCTCACCTTGATTTGAAGCTCACGAGTGGTTCAACTCATTTACACCCCTATCCACAAGCATGTTAAACCACATCTTTTTCTTAAAAAAATAATGTGATATATGGAACAATGAAAGGACGACATGATTCTAACATGTGAAATGTTGCAGAAACTAACAGGAGGTGTCCTACTGCTCAGAAACAAATATTACATCGTAATTTACCGTGGGAAAGATTTTGTTCCTACAACTGTAGCTACTGCATTAGCAGAAAGACAGGAAATGACGAAAGATATACAAGACGCAGAAGAGAAGGTGAGGATTGGAACAGTAGAACCAGTAGCCGCAGCCGCAAGTGTTGACCATGGACAGGTGGCGCTTGCAGGAAGTCTAGCCGAGTTTTATGAGGCTCAAGCACAATGGGGAAGAGAAAAAACAACCGAAGAACACGAGCAAATGTTGGTAGAAGCTTCCAAAACAAAGATAACTAGAGTTGTTAAGAAGCTTGAGCATAAGTTATTTATCGTAAGTGTTCTTTTCATAGTTGAACTGCCAACTGTTAAATAAAAACCAATAAAAATAATTATAAGTATAATACACACACACACACACACATATGTAGACACACACATTTAAAATTATTCTTTAATTTAATGGTAACAAAGAAAAAAAAAAAGAAATGTGTGTATATGTATATTGATTATATTTATAATTTTTTTTTTGTTTTTCATTTAAAGATAAAAAATAAAATTAAACAAAAAATAAATGAGTGAATTGCCAAAATCGTCCATGAGTTAACAAAATTGCCAAAATTGTCCCTGAGGTAACAATACATTTTAACTGAGTTAGTGATTTGGTTGGAAATGGCAACAAAAAATGAGACGTCAGGGGTCCAGTTACTCTATTTTCATGCTAATTGGATTTTTTTAAAACTTTTTGTTTGATTCTGGATGCATCGAACAGGCCCAGTCTAAAAGGAGTAGAGCCGATAAAGAATTAGCTAAGATACGCGAAACCTGGCTTCCTGCGGATCCTCCTGATGACCAAGAAACTATTATGGATGAGGAACGTGTTATGTTCAGAAGAGTTGGATTAAGAATGAAACCTTACTTACCACTCGGTAAATCCTTGTCACTTAATTACGCTTCTTCTGCACCACCTATTTTTGTTTAAAAGCGGCCAATTTTGAATTTTTGGCTTCACTTTTTCTCCAAACTGTTTGGTATATTTGGGAGGTGGAACTTTAGGCCCATTCACATACGAAAAGATAATAGCTTTAAAGGAAACGGGCCGAAAGTCGCCAAGGTGCACTTTTTAGTGCCTAAAACCTCTTAAACCATTTTATCGAAAAAACAGCTTTTATTGGACTAACATTATTTTTGTATTTGACACTCAAATCATGTATGCTATTTCTTAGGGTTGGCATATCGTGTCAACCCGACATGTTAAGACACGGACACGAATCCGAAACATGTAAACACGAACGCGGCACAAAATCTTATCGTGTCAGATTTTCCAAACACGAACACGAACCGGATAATATACAGGTTACACAAATGACCTGTTAAGACACGAAAGTTTTACCAGTGTATCATACGACCTTTTAAGACACGAACACGACCTGTTATTAAATATATAAACTTTACCTCCAGGTATTTTTTTATTTAAAATTAGGAGCCCCACATATATAAACGTATCATTAATGGGCCTTAACAAGTTAACAGGTATTTTTACCTGTTAAGACAAAATTAAACAGGTCCTAACGTGTCGACCTGTTATAGACACGAAACCTGTTAAGGTTAAACACGAACCTGTTAACTTTGTGCCACTTCTAGTTTGTATTTTATATCAACTTTTATGTTGGAAAGCTGCACCTTGATTTTGTAAAGTATAATGCACACCGTTTTTTTGTATTGAAACTTTATTTTTCTGAAAATTTAATGTTGTGTCTATAAGGTAATTTCCAGGTATCCGTGGTGTTTTTGATGGTGTTATCGAGAACATGCATCTGCACTGGAAACATAGAGAACTTGTAAAACTCATATCAAAGCAAAAAGATGTTGAGTTTGTTGAAGAAACCGCAAGGTTTTTGGAGTATGAAAGTGGTGGGATATTAATAGACATTGTAAGAGTGCCCAAAGGTTATGCCATCATATATTATCGTGGAAAGAATTATCGGAGGCCCATTAGTATTAGGCCCAGAAGCCTTCCTTCAAAAGCACGGGCATTAAAACGTTGGAAGGCCTTGCAGAGATATGAGGTATCATTGCCGTTATTATTCCTATTATTTCATGATTCATATGATATATTGATGTAGCTAATATACAAGTAATATAACTAATATATTTCAATGTAAACTATGCAGGCTCTCACAGAACATGTAACTGAGTTGGAAAACACCATAAAACAAATGAAAGCACAAAATGTAAGCATTCATTCCATCTTCAAATTTGTTCTATTTGCTCAAAATTTCTAGATTTATACCTAAATACAATTTATTGATGTATTTTAAGGATATCAAGGATACGAGTACTCGGAACACAGATGAAATCGAGCTGCGTGATCATGTCTTGGAATCCAGCGAGGTTTGTTTTGTTATCCACACATGAAATCAAGCGACTTAGAGGGGTCAAATAAGGTGCTGTTTGTTTTTTGCTAGAAGTACTTCCTAACCTCTTATGTCTGCGCCGTGCAGACCACGCGCAGACCTTTAGGTCTGAAGACAGTTTGTTTTTTCGAAGAGCTTTCACTAAAACAGGTCTGCGAGACCTCTGTTTGATACAGACATAGTTCAACATCTTCTTGACTCTGCAGACCTCTTCTTCTCCTCCCACTTCTTCACCCCTTCTACTCCAACCCCATCTCCTCCACCCCATCTCCTCCACACCTCGTCACTCGCCGGAAACCCTTAATCTCCCACCGGAACTTCACCGGATATCCCTTTTTTCCAACCCTCTATTCACCCCTCTCCTAATCTCAACACAAATCAAACTCGATTACATGTTCTATCAGACCTGCAACTTCGTAACAGACCTGCAACTTCGATCTGAACTTCGATTCACCGCCGTCGAGCATCACCACCGCCTTCGAGCATCACCACCGCCGTCGAACTCGATCTGAACTTCGATCTGAACTTCGATTCACCGCCGTCGAGCATCACCACCGCCTTCGAGCATCACCACCGCCGTCGAACTCCTCTCTCTAGCCGTTGTTTCTCTCTCTCTCGCTGTTTCTCTCTCTAGCCGCTCCCTCTCTCTCAACGACCTCTCTCTCTCTACGTCGTGTTGGTGGTGGTGGTGGGAGATGGAGTGGATTAGCAGGTTTGATGGGGGGTGGTGGAGGTGGTGTGTGGTTTGCAGATCTGAAGGAGAAAGGGGTGGGGTTGGAAGAAGAGAAGAGAAGCTTGCAGATGTATGTGGGTTTTTGATAACCAAACACTCTTTTAATTAGACTCCGCAGACATTTGGTCCACCTCTTCTTGTGCAGACGTTTGCAGATGTGGTCCGCAGACTACAGACCTTTTGCATCTGAAAAAACAAACAGCACCTAAATACTTTTAAGTAATGAGTATCATACTATCTGCAATACGAACACTCGGAACAGCTATTTATCTCTGATAATTACAACTTTGAACGGCAAAAGCACAACCAGACACTATCTTCATGATCTGCTGTTGCTCGTTATGGAGTTATAAATATTCCAGATTAATAAATCACTCAAAACGCGCATCCAAACACTTCTTTAATCTCTCATCTCGATAAGTTATTGTACATTAAGGATAGAAACCATATGAACTTTCTTTCTACTTTATCTGCTGATTTATGTTTAAGGGCATCAAGAAGACAATAAGTTAGTATACTTTTTTGTGTAATGTGCAGGGTGAAGATGAGAGTTCATGGACGAACTCTGACGCTGACGACGACTACTATGATGAAGATGAAGGTGAAGGTGAGGATCTTGAAGATGAAGATGAAGGATTCTTAACTGTTGACATATGAGATTGTCTACTTCCTTTTCATTTTTGAAGCTGGTGAGAGACAAATGTAGTAATGTTATATTCATATATAAGTACCTGCAACTTGGAGAGGGGATATTTTTTGATAATAAAAAAGTAGAGTGAATTATAATTTGTGTCCATCTTTCATTCATTAGTAATGTTTTATTCATATATAAAAGTTAAAATACCTTCAACTTGGACAAGGGATATTTTTTATAATAAAAAAATAGAGTTAATGCCCAGCTTTCATCTTTAATCTTTCATTAATTCTACGAATCATCCTTTATGTTGAGGTTTTGTCATAGGTTTTAGGGGGTGTTTGGGGTTGAGTTTTGAAGGAGATTTTTAGATTATTGAGTTTTGAAATCGTAAATAATCAGTTTTGAGTGTTTGGGTAAAAAAAATAAAAAAATTGATTATTTGCGTTTAGAAAGTTACAAAATGCAGTTTTCCAAAAGTAGCTCACCCCCTACTGCAACAAAACGCAGTTTTCCAAAAATTGATTATTTGCGTTTAGAAAAGGATTTTCACTTGTTTATTTTTTTTAAATATATATTTGCCAAACACTCAAATAGTTGATTATCTGATTATTGTGATATCAAGCAACATAATCAAATCTAAGCACTATCTTTCAACATCATGTTTTGTTACAATTAATTATCTGATTCTGATTATTCAAAATGCATAATCTATTTTCAAAACTCAACCCCAAACACCCTCGTCTATAGGTGGTCACTATAAGCTACGGTGGCTTCAGCTAAGAAATTTTGTTTTCTTCGTAACTTTCTCGTTTTAACTCCGTTTTCTTCGCCGTTTTCGCCCACGTTCTCGTAATTTCATCCTCTATCATGTTATCTTCTTAATTCTTCAATTCCAATAATTGATTTTTTTCATTTATTCTCCGTCTTTCAATCTCCAATCCAGTCGCGCCTATTCGAAGCTTCATTTCCACACTTTTAAGCCTCAAATGTACCTGAAACACAAGCAACCGTAGTTATCTAATTCAAGATAAATACATGGACAAATGCGGGATTAAATTATACTTTATAACCCTTAAGGGTCGTCCTATGGACTACCCGTCAGTATCGCCAACCCATTTTTAACATTAACCTGTCAACCCGGTTACAACTTGATTACAAGTTTACAAGCTTCTTACAACTTTCCATGCTTTCTAATTTCTATGATTACCTTATGATATATATTGTTTATCTATAACCTTTTTGATCAGGTATCTATGTTAAAGAACCTCCTTTATAGCCTTTTTTGCTAATTATCTAACATACTTATCTCTAGTAGTATACTATGGCCAATCATATAAAAACTTAATAGTACGTTTGCTTTCACTAAAAGAAGGTTAAAGTTGTGTAGGATCTTGGAATGGCATTTGGGAGCTTTGGTGTGTTTGAAGTACCAATAACATGAACTATTTTCATCATGATCCGTCCCCACAACTTGATTATTTAGTCCTCCAAGTCTTGCTCAAACCATTTGGGTAGTAAATAATAATTATCTCTTTTGCGAGTAATAAATAATAATTATCCATTTTGCTTGCAGTGGTGGCTATAGCTTTAAAGAGGACCGGTTGTTCAACAGAGCTTATGAAATTTGATATGTGAGGCTTAGTTGCGGATTTAGGCGATGCAAAAGCTCTTGCTCAAATAAAACCGCTTGGTGTAACGGTAAAAACATTTTAATTTTTCTGTAACAATTCACATGATTTTTTGGTTATTCACTTTCAATGCTAACCTCCATTTGATAACTGAATCACAACAACATTGTTTACAGTGATCTTTAATTTGTGCGGTAAGATTTTATTTTTGACTCTTTTCCACCATTGATCTAAAATCTGGTATACTTATTTAGCTTTATGACAGGTAAAACAAATTTCTTGTATTTCGATTACATCAATGCTTCGGGTTGCTACTTTGCATTGCTACGCGATGGGCTTTACATGTGGCTAAAAGGATTTAGGGTGAAATCTTGGGTGATTGCAACTATATAAATGAGATAAACTGTCTGCTTTATGACAGGTAAAACCTTTTGTTATGTATAAATAGTCAACCTTATTCCTAAAATGACTCATCAAAATATTATATTATTTTATTTATAAATAATTTATAAAAATCCTTTGTTATAATGTATTCATGGATGCATTTCACCCACGAATAAGTTTATGAATAAGTTTATAAGTTTGTTTATAATTCACATGTTTGTATGATTTTAACTATATATTAATCATTAATAATTAATACAAATAATTTTCTTGAGTCCGGAAAGCAATTCGGGGTGATAACCTAGTGTATGTATATATACACACGATTATGTTTCAATAGTATAGAATAATAAAAGTATTTTTAACGTTACATGCATAGTGACATTAATAGGTTTCTCCATGAATACAATTCTGTTTTTAGCTAAATTTGGCGAATTTTATAGTGGCATCTTGAATTTTAGGTTTCATTCAAGCATTATAAGAGTTTTAAAAATAAGGCTTAGGAGATTTGGTACGGATAATTCATTGTTTTGAATCATCTATTAAAATAATGATAAGGATAAATCATTTTATGAATTAATTAATAAAATAAAATGTAAGTAAGTATTTTAAGGTTAAAAGAGAAGGGTGGAGATACAATAGGAAGTTTATTTGGCTAGGAAGTGATCTTGACCATCCATTTAGTTAATCAAAAGCTAAGATTAAATAAAGAGTAAACTGCTAAAATCGTCCCTGAGGTTTGACTCAAAATGCTAGATCAGTCCAAAATCAACTTTTGTTGCTAAAACAGTCACTGGACCTACTTTCTGTTGCTAGATCAGTCCAATTATTTAACTCTGTTCAAATTCTGGGTTTGAGAGGAGGGCAAAGTTATCATTTTCCCTTTTAATTATTTTTCCCATTTATTTATACATACACCCACACATATAGACATAACAACACATTCTCTCTCTCTCTCATCTTTCTCTGCTCTCTCTCTCTACTACTGCCACCACCACACCACCACCACCCCCACCACCGTATCATCACCACCACCACCGTATTATCACCCCCACCACCGTATCATCACCACCACCACCACCACCACCGTATCATCACTCCCACCACCGTATCATCATCATCACCACCACCGTACCTACCACCACCACCTCCTCCACCGTTCTCAACTACCAGCACCACACCACCACCCCCACTGAAACCCCAACACCACCATCCATCTGCCGCCAAGATCATCATCATCATCAACATCGCCGCCGTCGGTACCACCGTCAAGTCATCATCATCAACACCACCGTCTCTCTCTCTTCTCTCAATCTCACCACCGCCACCTGTCTCTCTTTCTTCTCTTTCTTGAAATCCGACTTCAAATCAGCATCAAATTTTGAAATCGATGAATTGTGGTTTGTTATCTTGACAATCTGAACTGGGTTTGCTTCAGATCCACCACCGCTACTGGCACCACCGTCAAGATCATCATCATCAACATCGTATCATCATTGTCACCAACGGCGGAGGCGGCGGAGGCTGCCGGAGGAGAGAAGACATCAGGTTTTCATATGTTCTGTTCGAATTTTTAGGGTTTTGTGTAATTGTTCTGAATTGAAGATATAATTGTTAGGGTTTTGTGTTTGTATAGGTTTAATTGTGGGCTTGATTGTTGTTAATTTTTGATGGTTCAGTTCTGAAATCAGGGTGGCGGAGGTGTGGTGGTGGTGGTGGTTTGATTTCGTTAATCTGGATTTCGTGGGTTTGTTTTTTTAGTCTGGATTTCGTTAATTGGGTTTGATTTCGTTAATTGGGTTTTTGCTGATGGTGGTGGTGGAGTTGAGTTGAGTTGGCGGCGGATTTAAAGTGGTGGTGGTGACAATTAAATAAATGGGAAAAATAATTAAAATTTGATTGGTGGTGATGATACGGTGGTGGTGGTAGGTACGGTGGTGGTGGTGATGATGATACGGTGGTGGTGGGGGTGATGATACGGTGATGGTGGTGATGATACGGTGGTGGTATACAGTGGTGGGGTGGTGGTGTGGTGGTGGTGGCGGTGTGGTGGTGGTGGTGGTGGCGGCGGTGCGGTGGTGGCGGTGTGGTGGCGGTGGTGGTGGTGGTGGTGGTGGTGCAAACCTCAGGGACCATTTTGGCTATTAACTCATAGTTAAAACTAGTAAATTATAACTACAGGGACTGTTTGTGTAATAAATAAAAGTTAAAAACTAACTTCAGTTAACTAATTGGACTGATCTAGCAACAGAACTTGGGCTCAGTGACTGTTTTAGCAACAAAAGTTGATTTTGGACTGATCTAGCATTTTGAGTCAAACCTCAGGGACGATTTTAGCAGTTTACTCTTAAATAAATGAAATTGAAGCAAAAAAAAAAGAGGCGCATGGGTTTGTTAGGGGCATTCTAGTCAATCCAGCACAATAGTTTCTCTCTCCTCCAATTCCCCCCGCATTTTTTAAACGTTAATAACTTTTTCATACGACATTATTTTTCTTATAAAAATTGCACCAAAAAAACGAGCGTTTTTTTATCTTTAAAACGAGTATACTATTACTATATTTTCGAAAAAAAAAATTGAAAACCCAGTTGCGTAAAACGCAATGAAAAAAAAAACGTAAAAAAATGACTTTTTCTAAAACGCAACGCACCAAAAACACTTAAAAATGTCTTATTTCTAAAACGCAATGGCCGGAAAACACTTAAAAATGTCTTATTTCTAAAACGCAATGGCCAGAAAACACTTAAAAATGTCTTATTTCTAAAACGCAATGCCTAGAAAACACATAAAAATGTCTAATTTCTAAAACGCAATGGCCTAAAAACACAAAAGAAACTGTTCTCTCTAAAACGCAATGAACTGAATACACATAAAAATGTGTTTACCTAAAACGCAATGAGTAAAAACACTTCAAAAATGTTTTATTTCTAAAACGCAATGACCAGAAACTGTTGTTCACAGAACCAGAAACTGTCTAAAACGCAATGACCAGAAACTGTTGTTCACAGAACCAGAAACTGTTGTTCACAGAACCAGAATCTAACTAAAACGCAATGACCAGAACCTGTTGTTTACAGAACCAGAAACACTGTCTACGAATGCAGTTTTGTATGTGAATTGTCTGAACCAGGAGATAAAAAACTGTCTACGAATGCAGTTTTCCAGAGGCAATTTACAGAAAATTAATTTTTCTGATGCATTTTTATTACAGAAATTTAATCGGAAAAAAAAATTTCCGAGCTGGCCTGCCCCAGCCAGGGGCTCTGCCCCTTGGACCCCGCCAGGGGCTGCCGCCCCTGGGACCCCGCTACCAGGGGCGCTGCCTCCGGACCCCTGCCAAGATCGTAAAACGCAATGACTAAATCAAAAACCCAGATCGTAAAAATGAAATTAAAGAATTTCTTACATGGATCGAAGTGATTTCTTCAACAATTGACAAAGTTTGAATGATTGAAACACTTATCAACGCTCGAATCGAACGAATCGAGTGATTATCTCCAAAATCACCCGAAAAAAACGAGTTTTTTTATGAAATTAAACTGGGTTTTCTTCAAAAAAAAGCTGAAGAACACGTTGATCGGGTGTTTGAATCATTGATTGGTGATGAAAATCGCACTATAATGTAGTGATTATTGAGATAGAAAGTGAAGAAATGGTTGATGATGGTGGGTTTTGAAAATGGTGGGTTTTGAAGTTACTGGGTATTGAAAAGGAAGAAGAAATGGTTGGATTGACTAAAATACCATTTTTCTTTATTTTAAATGTTGCCACATGTCCTAATCCTATTGCTTCCTACACTTCCTAGCCAAAATAAACTTCCTATTTGATCTTTTCCCTAAAAGAGAAAATGGTACGTGACATATTAGAATCATTTATTATAATAAGTTAGATTAGATATAATATATTATTATTATTAGATATGTTGTGAATAGAGTGCTATAGCGCTTAGCGGATTTACGATCTTATAGCGGTTTAATAAGTAATCCCTTGTAGTGGTTTCGCTATTAGTGATGCTAAAGGCCACTGTTTGACCGTTATTATGAAACCCGTATAGCAGTCGTAACACTGCTTTTAACGGGTTTTTATTTATTCCAAAAGCCCACATTACTCAACTTTTTGTTTTGAAATAAACCCAAAACTAAAGGTCTAGACCCAAATTTAAACCTAAATCGAGGCGTAAAGCCTTCATTCGTTGGACGTTGGTCGTCAGTCAACAAAATTAAACCTAAATCTAGAAATCGCTGGACTTCCACTTCCTAAATCCTAATTCACTGGTGGTTCCTAAATCGCTGGAGTTTGGACACTTATTGCTGGACTTCTTAAATCGTTGGTGGTTACGAATTTTGGTTCTCTTTATCTTTTGATATTACTACTGATATTTTGCATGATATTACTATTAATATTTTCAAATGTACATATATATACACAAATATAAATTTTACATAATATAAAAATTACCGCTATACCACCGCTATAACCTATATATCATATAGTGGACCTTGCCTGCTATATGATTTTGGACCGCTATAACTATATACATTATCAGTAGTATTATTAGTAAACTATATTATATAAGTACTAAACAGTATTTTATAATATTATAGGCACACTCTCTTTGTTCCAAACGTGTCGTTTAGCACAACACCACCGGAAATCCATCCGTAAACTTGCAGCCCCAATCGAAGACTCATGCCTTAAAAAGATCTTGAATCACCATCTAAAAATAACCAGGTGTGTTTAAAAATATTTAGGAAATGAGTATGATTTTAGCTCAACTCGTGTGATTCAAACAAAAACCATATACTAAATGGGGTGTGATTGCAAAAAGTATCACCATGCCTCTCTTTTAGAATAATCCAAATTTTTAACTTTACATTTTTCTTTTCTTTACAAAACAGAATATTTGTAACGCTTAGCTTTATATTGTTCTTTTCTTTACAAAACAGAATATTCGTAACGCTTATAACCTGTTCGGTTTATCTGGGTGAAGAACAAAAAAATCAATTAAATTTGACGCGTTCAAATTTGAGCAAAACTTTTATTGAAACGTAGATACAAAATAAGCACACCATAAAAGGTGTGTTAGGATTTTTTATAGAGTAAATTATAAGTTTTGTCCTTTATGTTTACACCCTTTTGCAGACGGTGTGCTTTAGCATAAAAGTTGACAAGTTCTATACTTAATGTTCAAAATCTTGCACGTTCTATTATTTAGGCCAAACCCAATTAGATTTTTTGGTTAAGTATGATCATGTGCCTTGCACATGAGGACATTCTTGTCATTTCACCTTTTAGAGGCTATTTTGTAAAAGAATTTTATTCACTGACTATTTTGTACCAAATTTAAAAACAAAAAGAGAGAATTTCAAACTTATAAATAAGGGTTATTGGATTTTATCACCCTTAGCTATTAGCCATTAGCCGCTGTCACCCCCAACTATCACTTTGACGTCTGCCACCCCCAACACTTGAAACTACCACTGGTTGGAAGGCAGCCCTACAACACTTGAAACAAAGCCTCACCCTTAACTATGAGTTCTTTTTTGTACGTAAATTATTAACCATTTGAAACTACCAACTTTGTGTATTAAGTGTGTTCTTGATCGTGTGGATGACTTTTTATTTAGTGTGGGATTGAACATATATATAAACACTGGAGCTTTGCTGTTACTGATTAATATTCTGTTTGTTTTTTTTGGCATTGTTGATTTACTAATTGGGTCAAAATTATTCCTAAAAATTAAAGCTTAATGTTTTTTAAGGTTTTAAAGGCACTTAGGAAGTTAGGCTATTTGGTTTCTAAACCTGAGTAAGAAAGCCAAATAGATTAGTAAATGATAATGCCAGGTAGCTCACATGTTTTAATCCAACCCTGTTTTGACGCGTTACCAAACCCACCCATACTATTAGCACATATTTGATGAATTACAATTATACAGGTGAGCCCCCCGACGTTAACATGTCAAACTCACGGTTAGAAGTCACGAGAATCGGTTAGTTGTTGATTCAACACCAGAATTCTACAAAGTCGTCCTCTTCTTTGGTGTAATCGACATATTACAAGATTATGACATCAGCAAAAAAGCTTGAGCACGCCTACAAGGCATTCTAATACGACCTGACTTCCATATCGCTCACATACATACAAAAACTTCAGATGACACTTAAGCACTCTACTACAGATGAAGAAGGCAACAAACGCCACAAAGGGAAATCGACTTGAAGGGTCAACGCAAAAGTCCTTTTGCTTCTAGGTATGTATGTGGACATGTAATGTTTTGGGTCCACTTCCTAAAGATGTAATATTTTGGTTCAACGGAAACATGTCGCCAGAATGTTTAATTACTTTGTCCAATTCAATACAGATTGTGTGTTTGTACATTGTATAAAGTCCAATTCACACATATTAGAGAGTCGAATACATCATATCCAAAAAAAACACATTGTAGAACGCGCAACGCGCGATGATGAATAATACTAGTGAAGAAACACTAGATAAATGGTCGGAACCGAGATATCTAGGGGGTTTGAATCCGCATAAAAAGGTGGGTTTCCTCTCGTTTGATTCGGTTACAACTGATCTCCTTCTCCGATAACTCTGCAAAAAAGAAGCACCGTTAGCCTCGCCAAGGGGAGAAAGGGGTTCTCTCCTTGACCCGACTCCGGTGTGAGAATAAGTATGAGTTATGAAGAAGAAGAAGTATTTGAGAAGTGTGTGTAACTTGAATTCATACCTGGGTTTGTTCTCATATTTATAGCCGGGAGTCTTTGGGCGGGAAAACCCGTTAGTGAAAAGTTGACGGAAGATGCTAACCCCGTAAGCGGTTGCATTTCCTTCCGTCAAGCTTCGTGATCCGTGGTGGATGCACACGGATCGTGGTTTAGATCGATGGCTGGGGTTACGCCACGTGGAAAGTGATCAAGTGGAGATTACTCTCCAATTACATGCTTTTGTTGTGATTTCAGGAATGCCTGGGATAGTGACACGTGTCTAGACGGTTATAACCGTCTTAGTGGTGCACGATTGTATTTCTTCTAGAAGATTACTGTTGTAATCCGGTGTGACTCCTTATCGTAAGGAGTCAGCTGAATAAATCTCAAGTCTGGGTAAATAGTATCCAAGTCTGGATATTTAAGCGGAAGTGTTTTATTTAGGATTTTCATCCTTTGCTCGTGGGAAGGCGCAAGGATTTATGATTTCCTTTTGGTGCGCAAGTGTTGACTGTTGTTTACTTCTTAAGCCTTTCTTTTGTGAAAACCAGTGCGCGGCCGCGCAAGGTAGAAAGGTTGGCAAGCAAGGTCGTGGTATGGTCCTGAAGAAACACTTATTATGAGGTTTCTGGGACCTTACCCCTTCAAGTCCCCCCAGTCTAGTGTTGCACTTATGCAAGTAAGTGGAGCACTGGACTTATGGGAGGGAAATGTTTTTTGGTCATAAAAATGGGGAGTCTTCTATGGGAAGACTCGTTATAAAGATTCTTGAGAAAAAGGGCGATTTTTCTTTTGAAGATCGGATCTTTTGTAATCATGATCTGACGTTTGATGATGTCAGTTTGCAATAAAAAATTCGTATTTGCGAGAGTTTGTCTTCTTACATTGGGATATGAAATGGCGCTTTGTCAGACTTCATTAATGGGGATATGACTCTGGTCCCTGTAGCGCCGTTTGGATGTGATGTTTTTCTGTCAGTTAATCATGATGATTAAGTTTCTCTTTTCTCGAAGTTGGGTTCTTCTTATACATATGTACATCCGAGGCGTCTTGTCTTCTTGCTGATTTTTGGCAAAGAAGATGAAACGCTCTTACCATACTCGTCTTTTGTTGGATGTTTTTAGGGTTTATGAGGCTGCTGAAGGCCTCATGCTTCTTTCCAGTTCACCACCTTTAATTGCTGCTGTGGCAAAGGGTCCGGTTAATCCTGTCTCTCCGGTGGCTGTTGGTTCCGACTGTAAAGTTCTCCGGCACAAAGGTGTTGCTGATGATGGTAGCACTGTTCTGGATGCTGATGGCTTGATAGCTCGCTTTCCGATGATCCAAAAAGGGGGTTGCCAGCTGGTGTATCAACGCCGGAAAACTCGCCGATGTGAGCAGGTGTCTACCGCTGGTGATGGTTCCGATGCTGGTTAGGTGTTTAACCTTAGGGCTAGTTCTCTTCCTTTGTTTAATGTTTTTTGTAAATTTGCTAGTTTTGGTACTGAACAATTTTTTTGAAGATCATTGCCATGATCCTGTTAAGTGTTTATGATACACTTTGATGATATATATATTTTGGTGTACTATTATCCCTGTAGGATTTGTTTTTGTATGTTTGGATTACAATGTGTTGCATGTGTTTTAATTACTTTGATCAGGTAAAGCGAATGAGAAATGGTATTGTGCTCATGTGCGAACGTTTGTTCAGAATATGCGCTTTTTCCAGACTGTTCATGAGGTATACAATGTTTTACCATATTGTTTTCGCGCAAACCAAAAGAATTTCATGCAATTTGTAACAAACAGTAACAAGTATGAAAATAATGTTTGTATTAATAAAGCGCGAGGCTTGTGATACAAGTGAAAATAGGAAAATACATTGCCTGTGAATGGTTTGTCCTATATGTAACACCTGCGCAACTGCTGCGCGTTCCAGATGCGGGGAACTAGAGTCCCGTCAATTCTTTTTAGGGTATATGCCCCTTTACCTAGGACCTCATTGATGATGTATGGTCCTTCCCATTTTGGCGCTAATTTTCCCGGTTTTTCAGCGTTTGACGCTTCATTGTCGCGTAAGACGAAATCACCAGGGACAAAGGTACACACGCGTACGCGCGCGTTATAATATTTTTCGAGTTTGGATTTGTACCTTGCTTCTGTGATGGCAGTGTTCTCGCGCCTTTCTTCAAGAAGGTCTAAATCCATTCTTCGTTCTTGCTCATTGTTTTGTCTTTCCATAGCTAGCATGCGCGGTGATGGAAGACCAATTTCGGCTGGGATTACTGCTTCAGACCCGTAAACCAGGCTGAATGGAGTTTCTCCCGTGCTAGTCTTTGGCATTGTACGATGAGCCCATAAGATGCTGGGGAGTTCGTCCACCCATCCCCTGCGCTGTGCCTAGTCGCGCTTTAATGCCATCGACTATCTGTTTGTTGACGCTTTCAACTTGGCCGTTTGCTTGTGGGTGCGCCACAGAGGCAAAATTGTGCTCAATCTTCATTTCTTTAAACCATTTTTGAAGATCTTCCGAGGCAAAGTTTGTGCCGTTGTCGAAGATGATGCGCAATGGTAATCCGCATCTACAAATAATATGTTACCATATGAATTTGCGAATTACCATTGCTGTTGTTGAGGCTAGTGCTTTGGCTTCGACCCATTTTGTGAAATAGTCGACAGCTACAATGATGAATTTTACCGCGCCTGGCGCGTCGGGGAATGGACCAACGAGATCGATGCCCCACTGCTGGAATGGCCAGGCGGACGTGACCGGTACTAACGGATTCTTTGGTCGGAGCGTCTTTGGCGCGTGACGTTGGCATGCTGCGCATTTCCGTAATATTTCTACCGCGTCGACATGCATTCCTGGCCAATAATATCCTGCGCTCATTATTTTAGCTACTACCATACGTGGTCCGGCGTGTATTCCACACAAGCCTTCATGGATTTCTCTGACCAGGTATTGTGCGTCTGTCTTGTCAACGCATCGGAGTAATGGTCCCATGAATGACTTTCTGTAGAGAATGCCATCCGTCATTTCGTAGTTTATTGCTTTATTCTGAATTTTCCTGGCTTCCGCTTTTTCCTCCGGGAGTTTCCCGTGCTGTAAGTATAAGATGATCGGGGACATCCAGGACGGACCACTGATCTCTATGATGTTGACTTGTTTTAGAGGAACAGAGGGATTGGATAGTACCTCTATGCGTACTTCTTTTGCTAAGTGCTTAAAGCTGGTCGCAGCCAATTTACTCAATGCGTCCGCATGTTTGTTTTCACTTCTGTTGATATGGTTGACTTTGAACGTTTGGAATTGATCAATTAACATTCGCGCTTGTTCTAAGTACAACGCCATAGCTTCTCCTCTTGCATCGTAGTGCCCATTAACTTGTTCAGCTACTAGTTTTGAATCAACGTTAGCTTCGAGGTTTCTTGCCCCTATTTTGAGCGCTAAACGAAGGCCTGCTAAAAACGCTTCGTATTCTGCTTCGTTGTTAGTGCTTCGGAAGTCTAGGCGTATGGCATATGTGAGTTTGTGATCGTCCGGGCTGACTAGTCGGAGACCTGCCCCTGCTCCGTCATCATTGGAAGCGCCGTCTGTGTGTAAGGTCCAGACTCTGTCGTCGAAAACGGGTATAGGGTTCTGGATTGCCTCGCACTCTTGAACTTTGTCGATGGGAACCTCCGTGGCAAAGTCTGCTAGAACTTGCCCTTTGATTGCTGGTCTTGGCCTGTAGAGGATATTGTATCCTCTTAGCTCGATAGCCCACTTAGCCAGTCGTCCCGCCACATCGGGTTTAGATAAGATCTGGCCTAAGTGGTAATTGGTGAGAACTGTGATGACGTGGCCCGAAAAATACCTACGTAGGCGTCGTGATGCATGTACTAGTGCTAGGACCAGCTTTTCTATCATCGAGTAACGAGTTTCCGGGCCGGTGAGCATCTTGCTGATATAGTAGATTGGAGTCTGAATATTTTCTCGCTCTACCATTAATACTGCGCCAACTGCTACTTCCGCAGCAGATAAATATAAAATCAGTGGTTCTTTTTCTCTTGGTGCGGTCAGCGTTGGCAGCTGAATTAAACATTCCTTCATTTGTTTGAAGGCTACCTCTGCTTCAGGTGTCCACTGAAAGTGGGTTTTCTTCGCGCAGTTTCGCAGCGTGCTAATGAATGGATAAGACTTTGCCGCATGATTAGCCAAGAATCTGTTCAAGGCTGCTAAGCGCCCGGCGAGTCTTTGCATTTCTTTTATTGTTGCCGGCGATGGCATTAGCTGGATGGCCTGCACTTTTTCTGGATTTACTTTAAAACCGTCTCTTGTGACTATAAAGCCCAAAAATTTCCCCTCCTCCATGCCGAAGGAGCATTTTGTTGGATTGAGTTTCAGGTTCACGGTGCGCAAAGAATCAAACGTGCGCTGAATATTGTTGAGCATCGTGTCTTCTTCGTGGCTCATGATGACGAGGTCATCCATGTATACTTCGACTGTCTTGCCAATGTCGCCACTGAAAACTGTGTCCATCAAGTGTTGTTAAGTTGCGCCTGCGTTGCGCAGGCCGAAAGGCATTTTAGTGTAACAGAAGATGCCTTTATCTGTGCGGAATGCGGTTTTATCTTCGTCTTCTTCCTTCATCTGGACCTGATGGTATCCTTTGTAGCAGTCGAGGAAACACTTCCATCTGAACGATGCTAGAGAGTCGACTTTTTTGTCTATCTCCGGAAGCGCGTAGCAATCTTTTGGGCATGCTTTATTCAGGTCTTTGAAGTCGACGCACATTCTCCATCCGCCACTGTGTTTCTGTACCATTACTGGATTGGCAACCCATGTATGGTATTTTACTTCGCGTAAGATTCCCGCATTGAGTAGCTCTGTCACTTGTTCGTCCATAGCTGTTGCTTTTTCTTCGCTAAAGCTACGCCTCCCCTGAGCAACAGGCTCTGCTGATGGTTTGATATTCAGGCAATGTTGCGCTACGTCGCGTGGAACCCCAGTCATATCTGCTGGGCACCAAGCGAATATATCTTTGTTGGCGGATAACAATTCTTTTAATTGTATTCGTGTTGCCGGTGAAATGGCGTCCTAGCAGGATGGTCTGCTCTGGATATTCATTGTTCAGGACCCATTTCTCCGGCTCGTTTGATGCTGAAGGTTTGACTACCTTTGCCGATGGCTCGTCATCTACGTACATGACCTCTTTGCTTGAATACAGAATTGCAACTCCGGTTTCCGTTGGAAATCCGCATGCAGCGTGTGGGATGGAGGTGATCATGCTAAATTCTCTTTGGGATCTTCTTCCGAGCAAAACATCATGGCGTGATGTTGCCGGCATGACCATGAAATTTACTGTGACTGTTCGTGAATGCTCCCCATCAGATAGAGTCACAGGGAAAGCTATTTGCCCTAATGGGAATACAGCTTCATTGCAAAATCCGGTGAGAGGAAAATCGACCGGTTCTAGACGTGCTTTGTCTTCTGGGTCAAGTTGCTTGAAGCATTGTTTGTATATGATGTCCATCGAGCTTCCCGGATCTATAAACATATAGTCCGTCCGGTAATGGCCGAAGATGCCGGTAATAATTACTGGTCGTTCTTCCTGAGGGCCTCCAGGAACAACAGGAAACACAACTTGTTGTTCCCTCCAATGTTGATCATGGTTTCGTTTATTTGGCCTTCGTGACGGACCTCCTTGAACCATGTTTATTTGTTTTGATTTAGCTCTCTGATGGCTGCTACTTCTGGATTGTTGACGTATATCAATATGACGACTAGATTGGATGTCCCCCCGACAGGGTGTTGGTGGGTCCAACACTATAGTGTCAATTTTTTCACCAGATCTGATGTTTGGGAACTCGGATCTGGCCATTTGCATAACAATTGTGTTTAAAGCAGTCTGGCATCTGCTAAACCAATACTTTGAGGGTCTCTCCATAATTGGATCTGAGACATTCTTTCTGTCTGAATGACCGTTGTTTTCTTCTGCTCCCATGATTCCGTTAATCTGGGTATTTTGGGTTGTAGAACCCTCAAACTCAGATCGAGGACGTAATGGGTGAGACAATGAATTCTCTGCCATGGAAACAGAGAATGAGGAAACTGAATCGAAACGAGACAAAAACCGAAAAAACAGAGGAATCGGTGGGCGCCAATGAAGAAACACTAGATAAATGGTCGGAACCGAGATATCTAGAGGTTTGAATCCGCATAAAAAGGTGGGTTTCCTCTCGTTTGATTCGGTTACAACTGATCTCCTTCTCCGATAACTCTGCAAAAAAGAAGCACTCTACAAGGCATATTACAAGATTATGACATCAGCAAAAAAGCTTGAGCACGCCTACAAGGCATTCTAATACGACCTGACTTCCATATCGCTCACATACATACAAAAACTTCAGATGACACTTAAGCACTCTACTACATATGAAGAAAGCAACAAACGCCACAAAGGGAAATCGACTTGAAGGGTCAACGCAAAAGTCCTTTTGCTTCTAGGTATGTATGTGGACATGTAATCTTTTGGGTCCACTTCCTAAAGATGTAATATTTTGGTTCAACGGAAACATGTCGCCAGAATGTTTAATTACTTTGTCCAATTCAATACAGATTGTGTGTTTGTACATTGTATAAAGTCCAATTCACACATATTAGAGAGTCGAATACATCATATCCAAAAAAACACATTGTAGAACGCGCAACACGCGATGATGAATAATACTAGTGAAGAAACACTAGATAAATGGTCGGAACCGAGATATCTAGGGGGTTTGAATCCGCATAAAAAGGTGGGTTTCCTCTCGTTTGATTCGGTTACAACTGATCTCCTTCTCCGATAACTCTGCAAAAAAGAAGCACCTTTAGCCTCGCCAAGGGGAGAAATGGGTTCTCTCCTTGACCCGACTCCGGTGTGAGAATAAGTATGGGTTATGAAGAAGAAGAAGTATTTGAGAAGTGTGTGTAACTTGAATTCATACCTGGGTTTGTTCTCATATTTATAGCCGGGAGTCTTTGGGCGGGAAAACCCGTTAGTGAAAAGTTGACGGAAGATGCTAACCCCGTAAGCGGTTGCATTTCCTTCCGTCAAGCTTCGTGATCCGTGGTGGATGCACACGGATCGTGGTTTAGATCGATGGCTGGGGTTATGCCACGTGGAAAGTGATCAAGTGGAGATTACTCTCCAATTACATGCTTTTGTTGTGATTTCAGGAATGCCTGGGATAGTGACACGTGTCTAGACGGTTATAACCGTCTTAGTGGTGCATGATTGTATTTCTTCTAGAAGATTACTGTTGTAATCCGGTGTGACTCCTTATCGTAAGGAGTCAGCTGAATAAATCTCAAGTCTGGGTAAATAGTATCCAAATCTGGATATTTAAGCGGAAGTGTTTTATTTAGGATTTTCATCCTTCGCTCGTGGGAAGGCGCAAGGATTTATGATTTCCTTTTGGTGCGCAAGTGTTGACTGTTGTTTACTTCTTAAGCCTTTCTTTTGTGAAAACCAGTGCGCGGCCGCGCAAGGTAGAAAGGTTGGCAAGCAAGGTCGTGGTATGGTCTTGAAGAAACACTTATTATGAGGTTTCTGGGACCCTACCCCTTCAACTAGTTTACTTTATTTTTGAATTCTTAAGGAGGGGAGGTTGAGATGGTTTGGGCTTGTCGGGAGGAGACAAGTGATGACTACAGTTAGATCGGTAGAAACTCTCAATGTGTAGGTGAGGAGGAGTAGAGGCATGCCGAAAAGGACTTGTGAAAAGCGAGTTAAATAGGATTTGTTAGACTTACACCTCTCTGAGGATAGGGGCGAGGATAGATATTCTTAGAGACGTAGGATTAAAGTGACTTGTAGGGGGTGGGTTACCATTTTGTAGTATTTTCTTTGTCTTAGGAGTTTGAGATTTTGTAGTTCTTTTTGGTGGCATTTTAAACCCAATATGTTTTTCTGCTATTTTTTGTGTAGGTGCGTGCATATGTATGCTTGTATGACGCTTATATCTTGAAATGTCTTTGGAGCCGGGGGTCTTACAGGAAGTAATCTCTCTATCTCATAGGATAGAGGTAAGATGTGTCTACATCTCACCCTCCCCGGACTCTACTAATCGTTTCTTTAGCTATACGTGGAATTAACTGGGTAAGGTTGTTGTTGTATTCTTCGTAATTATATCTTCAAATAAATAACAACAATTTTCATTCTTGCATTTTATCCAATTCAGATCGCAATTGATTCAGATGAAGTACCCACGTGTGAGTTGAGTATTCGTAATACTCTTTATAGCATATCAAGCTCTGACTATGTTCAAATATGAACAAGGGAGTCTGGATCGAATACAATTACATCCTCTTAATCTAACTACTATATTGGTAGAAGATATTTATTCCCTTTTGGAGAGAACATATGAGAACCACCATTTCATATATTTAGGATGTCTTGAAAGCCTTCCTAGCTCTCCTCCAGAACAATCTATACCAAGCCCTTGTTGCTAGTGAGAATTTTAATCATCTCATCCTCAAACAACAGGTATGTAAATGTTCAAAACACCTTTCATTAGAACCTACTTTTTCCTTATGATTATCTATTTGTTGTTAATGTTTTCTCTAAGGGGCCGTTTGGTTCGCGGAATGATTTGGAATTGTAATTGGAATTTGTATAGGAATTAGAATTTGAAGGAATTGGATTTGGAATTTAAACATTCCAATTGGAATTGAAAATTGTTGGAATTGGAATCTCAATTCCATTTTTGTTGTGTTTGGTTGTCAAATGAATTGAAATCATCACCCCGGCATCCACAACAACCAGTTCGGGTTGAAACGGTTCGATTCGAAACGATACTGGTCGAAACGGTTCGCGTCGAAACGGTTCGCGTCGAAACGGTACGCGTCGAAACGATTTGCGTCGAAACGGTTCGATTCGAAACGGTTTGGGTCGAAACGGTACGGGTCGAAACGGTTCGCGTCGAAACGGTACGGGTCGAAACAGTACGGGTCGAAACGGTTCGCGTCGAAGCAGTTCGATTCGAAACGGTCAAAGATTCCAATGAATTTACTTGATTCCTTCACATATAGGAAGGATTTTGAATTCCTTTAGTTAAAGGAATTTGAAGGAATTCATGCCTAATTCCAATTCCAATTCCATTGTCAACCAAACACATGAAGATTGGAATTGGGATTCCAATTCCATCAAATTCTGTGAACCAAACATCTTAAGAGATGGAATTCAAATTCCAATTCCTTTAAATTCCATTGAATTCGTGTGAACCACACACCCCCTAAGTACTTGACTTTGTATTTGTGTTGAATCATTGTGAAACTTTTCATGTTGTATACGTTATATGCTTTTACTTGCTATTTTATGAATTTTCTTCTTTCTTTCATAAAGAAACTAGGTTAGAACCCCGTGTATTACACGGGTTGAATAAATGTAATTTTATATATCAAATAATAAAAAATATATATTTAAAAATCTCGTTTATTAGACGGGTTGAATAAATGTAATTTTATATACCAAATAATAAAACAATATATATTTAAAAATCTTGTTTATTACATGGGTTGAATAAATGTAATTTTATATACTAATAATAAAAAAGTTATATTTTTAAGAACCCCGTGTATTGTACGGGTTAAGTAAATTTAATTTTATATATTAAATAATGAAAAAAATTACATTTTTTAAGAACCTCATGTGTTATACGGGTTGAACACATGTAATTTTATATACCAAACCATAAAAAGTTATATCTTTATGAACCCTATGTATTAAATGGATTGAATAAATTTAATTTTATATACTACATAATAAAAAAAGTTATATTTTTAAAAACCCAGTGTATTACACGAGTTGCATAAATGTAATTTTGTATAGTAAAAATTAAAATGTTATATCTATAAAAAAAACCTCGTTTATTACACGGGTTGAATGAATCTAATAAAAAATTATATTTAAAAAAAAAACTAACGGATATATTCGATATACGATGGATGGGGTGATTGCGGTGATGGTTCTTATAAATGTCACGTAAACATAGTATAGAACCAATAAATATTGATTAATATTTTTGTTTGCCACTTAGACCGTCCGTAGTGGGCGTGTTTTTAAAAAAAAAAAGCCACCAAAAACGCCCGATCACGCCGTAAGGCCACCCTCTGGGCGTGTTTCACCATTTTTTTTTGTTTTGGCGTGTTTTAAATCACGCTGTTGGTGCATGTTGTTAGCCAATCAGATAAGACATGTGGGTTTAAAGAGATAGAGATGGAACTTTGGGTTTGGGTTTGCCGGAATTTTTGGGTTTGGGTTTTGTGGTTAGCCGGAGTTTTTGCTGGTCAAACGAAGAAGAAGAATGGATGGGAGCTATGTCGAGGAGGGTCACACTTACTTTGTTGTATTAGGGAATCTTGCGATGGTACATAAGAGCTATGTCGAGGAGGGTCACACCTACTTTGTTGTCTGAGAGGCCCAACTGAGCTATCTCTAGCAGGTTGCTCTTTTCTTTGTTGTTGGACCTTGGAAGTTGGCCGCCCGCGAGTGTTTTCTTGTACGACAGGCGGTTTTTTGTCGCTCATATATGGGTTTACCACCGCCATGATATTCGATAAGACGCTTTTCCTCACTTGCGGGGGTTGGGTAGACAATTTTTGTTTCACATATTCTAATTGTTTGTCTACATCAACATCTTCCTCATCAAAATTTGATGGGTTCAGGTCAAGTTTTCTCCAGAAAATGTCTATATCTTCGAGCTGAATGACGCAGTCTGCAAAACAAAAAAAAAGAGCATTAGACAATCATATTAAATTAAGACAACAAAACATTTTTTATAAGTCTATAAGTACCTGTATTCTGCAATCTCTCCAGGCGACAGGCACATAACAACCCGGCACCCGAGTACAGCTGGCAGCCACATGTTGATCCGAATGACCGCAACGTGTCTATTCTCCGTGTTAGCTCGTTTTCCAATACGTTAAGAGCATGGATGGAAACTTTAAGAAGTAGGTTGCAAAACAAAGGAATCTGAAGGTGGCTGTTCATTCGCTTGGTGCGGCTTTCTTCCAAGGATTTCTTTATTTGCGCATATTGCTTTAGTACCAAGGTGTCCACCTTTTTCACCAGCGTTTCCAGACTGCATCTCGGTGTAGTCAGTTGTTTCTTTAATGCAGCATGTGCGCCTTCAGCTCTGTTTGTTGTAGTTTGGAAGAATGTCAGGGTTTGATTGGACCATGCAGATACGAACAATTGTCTGGAGGTGCTTAACCAGTTATTCCATAGGTAATCAAAAACATCTGAAAAAATAAACATATTCAAATTATATATCAATTTGTATGAATGTATTTACTTAGAGGGAACATACATGTACGTTGTTGATTGGTAAGGTGTCTCTAAAGGTTGAGGACGCTATATTTGTATAACTCTTCGGTAGCGGAATTACACACTGTTTTCCACTGAGAAATAAAGGCATCCTAATCTTGCGTATTAAACGAATTCTTGCAGTGCTTCACAATATTTTGTAAGATGTGGAACCTGCAGAGATATCTGTGTGCGCCAGGGAATATTTTTCTACACGCGTTTATCAGTGCCTGGTCCCTGTCCGTTAGAATTACACGCGGCTCCATGCACTCGTGCAGCATAGACCTGACCCTCTCCATGACCCAGACGTACGTTGCCTTCTGCTCGTTTGAAAGAAATGCATGCGCAACACAGAAGGTTTGTGATGTATTGCAAAATACATCATTTATCCGTGTACAGTTTGTATAGTTTTCGTTATATTTAGTTTTGTTTTTCGTTAGAATGTGCATACTATTGATCAAAGCGAGTTTTGCAGGTCTTGGTGCTTAAATTTGCTGAAAATTGAGTAAAAACGAGCCACAATACGGAAACACCAAGTTCGGGAACGCGTTGGAAAGATCGGTAGCTGGAAATAAGTTAAAATGCTGAAAAAATCACTCTTTGGCACCCCGTGACAAGTCTCTCGCGCCCGGCGAGAGACTGAAGGAAGTAATCGAGTAATGGGACAAGGTGGCACCCTGCCACCCACTTCAGGAGTGGGTCGCGCCCCGCCAGAGGCCCCATCTGGCAATTTTTTACGAATTAATTCAAGGGTTGAAGGGAAAAAGTATATATATTCATTATAAACTCGAAAAAAAACCCTAACTACGAATTGAGGAGGCAATAGGCAATATTCAAAGCATTCTTGGAGCTAATCGGAGCGTGTTTGATCATTAGAATCATTGGTACGAGTTCGGGACGAAGATTGAAGACTTACACGGGTTTTCTAATTCCTTGTTTGTTGATTTCTCTTTCAAAACTTGTAACGATGAATTCTTGTTTGAACATCTTTGCTTTGTTTTCTTTGTTTAATATGCTTGGCTAAATATTTAAACCGCCTAGACTATGATGAATGGATTGAAATAAAGTTTGAACCTTTTTCATTAATTGCATGTCTTTTATGGATTGATTGTGTATCGTAAGAAGTTTGATTTATTAACTTGGTGTGTATGCGTACTTTAATTTGGTTCATTATTATCAATTGCTTTGTGTGAATCTTGGTGGTTGTCTGCTACGGAATAAGTTCATGCTAGGTCCTTGACCTTTAGGGAGAATTGGCCAATAAACCCTAGAAGTGATAGTTAGTAATTTGCTAGATTTCAGTATTCTACTAGTCCTTATAGCTGGAAGGTGCGGGGCTATTGGTAGGTCTTACCCGGCGAATTGCTTTAGACAGTCTTTGGAAAAAGTCGTGCCTTAGTTGCCCCGTCGGTTTATTAGTCTATCAAGTCAAGTTAAGAAACTCAAATTACCCTAGATCTATAATTGGAAAAGAGTAGGTCAATATTAGGGTACTTACACAATAATTAGATAACCGGAAGGAAGTCTAATAACCGGTAGGATTAACGGCCTAGGTAGTGCCATAAGTTTCACCTCGAGAAGGGTTGAGGGGCTTAGTTGGTGTCTTAATAGGTTTAGTACCATAAGATCCCGGTTCCATAAATCATGAAATTAACCTAATTGCTAATTCCTTAAAATCAATCCAGGATTCTAGTCTAGGTGGTCTCTTTCATCGTTTGAGAAAAGTCTTCACATTAATTCGTATTAGTTTAATTCTAGTTTAATAATTAGTTTAAATAGATTTCCTTAGATTTTCAGTAACCCCCCCCCCCCCCCAGAAAAAAAAACAAGTGAACAATTTGAGTCGTGTCTGTCAGTGTCTATTAGAGTCTAGTTTACGTGATTAATAGAGTCTCGTGGTTCGATATCCGGACTTCCTTAGGTCATACTACAGTGATCGGTACACTTGCCGATTGTGTGGTTTAGGTCGAGTCTAGATTTAAAGTTTTTTAGTGTCTAACTTAGAGAGTCTAAAGTAGTTAATTTTAATAGTCTGTTTAGCACACATCAGTTTGGTTTTCGACGTCATACCCACAACTTGCAAAAATGGAAGATTGTACATGTTAGTCTTGTAGGTAGCGTCGACCATAAGCACATGCGGGAATGCCCTCCACATTTCAAAGGACTTCTCGTGACAGAAAAATAAATGCTGAACGACGTTGGTGGAAGGTTCCGCCTGTATGTAATAGGTCATCTTTTTTTCCTGGAGGATTTGTTCTAGCCGCTGCATGGGAGACGGTTTTTTCTCGAACTTCGCGGCCCTAATCTTTTGGCGAGCGTTGTGTATGTCTTTAGGAACACATTTGTTCTCAGGGTTCTGTTCGGTTACCGCATTCCAGATTGTATGGGGCTGTATGTCTTGATCTGTCAGCTCTTGCACCAGCCTAAACTCATTGGGAGTAAGCCTCCTGGCATACGCATAACCCTCCAGATGTTCAGCAGGGCCGTGGTTGTGCGTCTCGTTAAAATTTTTGTTCAGATAATCTATCCGCCAAGCCCGACGACTTTGGTCGAGACGACTTATCACCATAAAAGGGCACGCACACTTTTTGCTGCCGGTTTTCCTAACCGTGGCCTTACTCTCATGCTCGCCGCTACGACAACATTGGAGCCACACCCGGTGATCCTTGGACCGTCTGGTAATCATAATGTATCCGTTGGCTAAACCCCTTCGTTTTACCCAACTTTTCAAATCATCGCGGGATAAAAAATCCTAAAAATATAACAAGTAATTTAAAAAAATATAACAATTTTGAATGTACTTTTTTAAAAATTCTTAAAAAAATATAACAATTTTAATTAATTTTATAAAAACATAACATTTTAATTAATTTTATAAAAATATAACATTTTTAATTAATTTTTTATCCTATTTACAAAATATAACAATTTTGAATGTATTTTTTCTTTACAATTTTTTATTATTGTGCAAATTATTATTGTTTTTTATTGCGAGGAATGTGCGAATTGTGCATCGGTTTTGAAATAAACGAGGTAACAAGTATTAAAACACATAGAAATTGAGATAACGTAAAAGATAGGCTTCATAAAACATCGGATTGTTTCGGGTTTAGAAACTTCGACTATTCCAAAGTGAATCGAAAGTCCTTTCAAATTAGGTAAACGTGCTTTGGCCTATAGGTAAAATACTCTCGTCGAGAAGCGATTAACGGTACGTTACCCTTCCAGTTACTACACGTCTCTAATCGATTGAAAAATCAAAACTTTGGCGGGATTGAAAATCGAGGAACGGGACTAGTCGACAAGATGCGGGTTTCACCCCTAACTTGAAGATTTCGTACCATAAGTGTGGTTGGTATTCGTCGGGTCAAGAAAGTTAATTCCGACACTTTGACGGGTGTCCACTAAAGTTTGAATTTGAAACTTACCGTCAAGATGTAGATCTCACTCCTAACTTGATGGCGTAATTTCGTGCAAAATTGAATAAGCGGATTGAGAGTCATTCACCGAATTATAGGTTTCACGCCTATTTTGGTGAAATCATCCCGTTTGTATAATACGAGTGTCTTCAACTCTTCAACGAATATTTTAATTAATATTTAAAAAAATATTTTAATGTATTTTTTTATAATATTTAAAAAAATATAACAGGTTTAATTAATTTTATAAAAATATTTCATATAACATTTATTAATTAATTTTTATCCTATTTGAAGAATATAACAATTTTAATGTATTTTGTATTAACAATTGTAAAATAATTTTTTAACAGAAAAAAATATAACATTTAACAAAAATATATATCGTTCGTACCTGATCAGTTTTGTACAAAACTTCAGGGTAAGCGGGTGTCTCGTCACCCAATGACTCTTGCACGGGTGGCTCGTCACCCATTGACTCTTGCACGGGTGGATCGTCACCCAATGACTCTTGCACGTAAGAAGGCTGACCAACGTCTTCTTGTACTCCCGAGGGACCACTAACGAAAACGTTATTGCCATATTCTTCTTGTCCGTACGAGGGAACGTAACCGGGTTCATAATACGGAGACCTATAACCTTGATCATGGCTACACGCGTTCAAATCTGGTAACAACGGTTGGCGGGGCATAGCAGACTAAAAAAAAAAAAACCAACGGGTAAAAGGTAATGGTAAGTTTAACGCCGAATAGAAAAAAGTAAATATATATACTTACCTCGTTGAGGTCTGGCAACAACGATTCATTATGATGGGGACGATAGCCGGACACGACCTTGTGCGCGTGATCATCATTTCCACCCCAATCGTAAGAATCAGGGACATTAGACCCCGCCTAATACAAACGGTGTGCTAAGTATTTCATAAAAAAAAAACAGAATAAGTTAAAAAAATGATATACCACATTGCTATCCGAAATAAACGTGCTCGTGTCCGCCTCAGACGGCTCACCGAAAACATAGTTGTACCAAGACATGTTTGTTAGTGAATGTGAATATATAACATATCGTCTTCTTCGTCGTTTAAATAGGCGAAGAAGAATTCAAATTCAGAATTGAATACGAGTCGTATAGCCCTATACGATGCGTATAGGGCTTACGCAATCACTTTACGTCACTCAACAGTGACAGAAAGCTAATCGTACTTTCTAAAAAAAGTGATACGCATCGTATAGGCCTATACGATGCGTATTGAGGGTGTCGATTTAATAAGGCAACGTGTGCCACCAGTGAAACTCCTGTTATCCCATGCACCTTTATAAACCTTGAAACTCAAATTACCTTGAAACACCTGTCATTTTATCATACGCCATCCCATGTACCTTTATAAACCTTGAAAATCAAATTACCTTGAAACACCTGTCATTTTATCATACGCCACACCCTTTTCATAGAAACTCCTGTTTAACCACTGGCTCTAGCCCAGTGGCCAGGAAGCAATGAAGATTCGGAAACATCCCAACAGGCGTGGGTTCGAATCTGAGCAACCGCCCGAGTTTTCGAGTAACCGCGCTCAGCCCCCGGCTGGGCAACCCACACCTATACGGATGTGGGGTGGTGAAGTTTCTCGGGGAAAGCCGAGTCAAACGGCACAGGGTCCTCTGCATGCAAGGCCCTGGAGTCCGTGGGGCGGTTGGGGCTCCCGACTTGGGGGCTGTGGATTCGTTCACAACCTAGATCGAAATTCACCTTTCAAAAAAAAAAATAGAAACTCCTGTTTCCATGAAGCACCTGTCATCCCAATTGTGACATAAATAGGTTTCTCCATGACATTAAAAGTATTCTGTTTTTAGCTAAATTTGACGAATTTTATAGTGGCATCTTGAATTTTAGGATTCATTCAAGCAATTATATAAGAGTCCAAAAAATAAGGCTTAGGAGATTTGGTACGGATAATTCATTGTTTTGAATCACCTATTAAAATAATGATAAGGATAAAAAATATGTTATGAACCAAAAGTTTCTTTACTCAAGCCACTCAGAATAAATATTAATTAGTTACCCTCGTAATCTTAATTAAATAAATATTTTATTTCTACCAACATATTTCGTAGGTGCTTAACACATTTAAAAAATATGTAACGTTTTACAATTTTTTTCTATCTCTACAACTGATAAATACTAAAAGTTGTAATCGACTGTTATGTGTTGCACACCAATGACGTTTTCTCTTTATAAAACTGATTTATATAAAGAAGATTTAAATTAATTTCTGTCTTAATTTATAAAATTTAAAACCTTCTTCACCTTAACAGAAAAAATAAATTGGAGTTAGTGATTTGGATGAAAGTTTATAAAAATTATATGACAAAACTATTATTTTTTTCTAAAAACTCCATGTATATTCTTTTTTTTATTATATATGTAACAAAAATAATTAAATAAAAGAAATTAAAAAGGGTTTGAGTAAATTGCCAAAATCGGCCCTGTGGTTTTATACTTGCCAGTTTCATCCAAATATCCTCAACTTAACAGAAAAAATAAACTAAGTTAGTGGTTTGGATGAAAATGGCAAAAAGTTACAAACGTTGGGGGCAATTTGGTACAAAAGTGTCATTTTGGACGAAAATGGCAAACCTGCCCAAACCTCAGGGACGATTTTGGCAATTAACTCAAAATAAAATGTAAGGAAGTATTTTAAGGTTAAAGGAGAAAATGTCACGTGACATATTAGAATCATTTATTATAAGTTAGATTAAGTATAACATATTATTATTAGTTATGTTGTCAATAGAGTGCTATAGCGGTGTTATAGCGCTTAGCGGACACACGATCTCATAACGGTTCAAATAGTAATCCCTTGTAGTGGTTCCGCTATTAGCGATGCTAAAGGCTACTGTTTGACCACTGTTATGAAACCCGTATAGCAGTCGTAACACTGCTTTTAACGGGTTTTTTATTTAGTCCAAAAGCCCACATCACTCAACTTTTTGTTTTGAAATAAACCCAAAACTAAAGGCCCAGACCCAAGATTAAACCTAAATCGAGGCGTAAAGCCTTCATTCGTTGGACGTTGGACGTTGGTCGTTAGTCAACAAAATTAAACCTAAATCTAGAAATCGCTGGACTTCCACTTCCTAAATCCTAATTCACTGGTGGTTCCTAAATCGCTGGAGTCTGGACGCTCATTGCTAGACTTCTTAAATCGCTGGTGGTTACGAATTTTGGTTCTCTTCATCTTTTGATATTACTACTGATATTTTGCATGATATTACTATTAATATTTTCAAATATACGTATTTATACACACACACCTAAATTTTGTATGACATAAAAATTACCGCTATACCACGGCTATAACCTATATATCATATAGTGGACCTTGGCCGCTATATGATTTTGGACCGCAATAACTATATACATTGTAGTATTATTAGTAAACTATAGTATATTACTACTAAACAGTATTTTATAATATTATAGGCACACTCTCTTTGTTCTAAACGTGTCGTTTAGCACAGTGGAGGAACTAGCCCGTTAAATCAGAGGTATCCTAGGGGTATCCTTGTATTAATTTAGGGGTATCCTTTTTATAAAACCGAAAAAAAATACACTACGAATATGGACTTGAGCCGTAGCCCGTGTTACGGCTAAATTTATATTGGTTCCGTCCCTGGTTTAGCACAACACCACCGGAAATCCATCTGTAAACCCGCAGCCCCAGTCAAAGACTCATGCCTTAAAAGAATCTTGAATCACCATCTAAAAATAACCAGGTATATTAACTCTATTACATTTTGGAAATCGCATGAACAGTGATTTATTCATTTTTTATTTTTTGCTTTTTGACTTTTTTTTTTCTTTTTGAGCCAAACCAATTTACGATTTTGTCCCGCTTTAAAATTACGCTTTTGCCATCAGTTTAAACTTATGATTTTGCCTCCGTTTCAAAATAAAATTATGCTTTTGCCCCCGGTGGAAAATTACAATTTTGCTCTCGGTTCAAAATTACGATTTTGCCCCGTTTAAATTTAGGGTTTTGCCATTAGTTTTGTTTTCTTCCTCCCAGGTAAATTACGATTTTTCCCTCAATTTAAATTTACATTCTTGTCATCGTTTTTCATTGCTTTCCCAATCAAATTATGATTTTCCCCCCAGTGTATAACTACAGAAACAAGATGGAGGAGTAGTGTCATGCAGCTGCCTGGAACTACTCCATTGGCCCAACCAATTTACGATTTTATCACTGCTTTAAAATTACGATTTTGCCATCCGTTCAAAATTACCTTTTTACCCCCAGTTCAAAATAAAATGATGCTTTTGCCCACAACTAAAAATTACAATTTTGCCCTCCGTTAAAAATTACGATTTTACCCCTTTAAATTTACGTTTTTTTGTCCTTTTCCGTTTTATGTATATATTATAGTTATTATTGCGCGAAGCTATTAAGAAAAAATTTCGCAATTAAGTTGATTGTATGAACATTCAAATATAGTGAGTGTCTCGGGTTCGAAGCCTTTCATGGGAAAGAAATTTTTTTATTAACTGTTGCCAAATCTTTTAAAACAAAAACCTTAACATACCTTCATCTTCCTACAGTGTAGCGCAGATTAGGGATGAACATTTGCTACCGGGTACTGAACCGTACCGGGTATATTCGGTAACGGTACCAGTTCCCGTTTTCCCCGTTTTTCGATACCGGTACGGTACCGGTATTTACAGGTAAAACACCGGTAAGTACCTATACCGTATCAGTACCGGTATCGAACCGGTGTATTCGGTACCGGTACCACTTTTCCCCCTTTTTCAGTACAGGTACTTTCGGTACCGAACAGGTACCGTGCTCATCCCGTTACATAACAAAACGAATCGATAACGTTCGTATTCCTCACCGCGTAGTGCGGGGAATTAATTTTTATAACCAACCGGTACGGTACCGGTACCACTTTTCCCCTGTAACACCTCGTAAAATCACGACCAATATAATAAAGACACGTATCATGGACTTTAAACGTGTAAGGAATTAATTCTGAGGGACTAAAATTGTCAAACAATGTAATTATGTAAGTAAAGGGATCCAAAGTGTCAACATGCCATTCTTGTGCCTCTGATTGACCTCATATGACGTTCGTATTCTTTAACGAATAAATTGTCGAACATTGAAAGTCGTTGTGCTTGAAATAAGGATCTTATGAAACATAGGGGTTAAAAGTGTCAACATGTTGAAAGTAACCTCTGAGTGACCTTTTAACGATCCCAAGAACATTGTAATAATTGTATGTATTGATCTCAAGAATGTCGAATACTAATTTTGTGGAGTTTCGAAGAAAACAAGACTTTTCGGATGACCGTACAACTATC
>JARYGA010036658.1:0-33121 GCA_030545235.1 Helianthus tuberosus | reverse complement strand
AATTGGCTAAGTAGGGATAAGAAAGGTTTCAGGGACGAAACCTCCTTTAAAGAGGGTAAACTTGTAACGCCCCAAAACCCGAACGTTTAACTCACTAATATGATTTCATGGAATATGAAATAAAATGTGACAAATATGTTATTTAACTTGGTTACCAATACAATTTAGATAATAGTAGTAAAGTTTTGTGACTAAACAATTACCACACTAAACTTAAGTGGCTAAAGGTGACATGTCAGGAAAGTTAAATTAATAAAAATGAAATCAAAAATAAAAGACACACACATCAGGTGTGTGTGTGTGTGTGTGTTCGACGCCAGAGCCAGAGAAGAAGGGGAACCCTTCTAATCACACAAATTAAGCAAATTGAAGCCCTAATCATGGCCATTGCTCATGCATGTTAGTGATTTCTTGATCATCTAGACTTACTAAAGCTTAAGGTAAGAAGAATTTGACATTTTGATGAACTTGAATATGTTAGGGTTCAAGAAAATCCATGAGTTTATATGGAATTAGAATGATATTGAACTAGGATCACCATCTAGAACATTATGTATGCTTAAAATTCGACTATTTAATGTTGGAAGTGAAAACCCACATAGAGTAGAGTGGGTATGAGTTGTATGCTTGCTAATGTTATTACGTTTAAGTTGAATCATGGCTGAATTTTAGTTATCTTGGTAATTTAGGATGAAATCTATGTGTATGAGTATAAGAATGATTATGATGAACATGTGTATGTTGGTAATTTTGATTATGTTAATATACTAGATGTTATGTAGTAGGTTTTGATAGTAAACATGATGTAGAATTTGTTGACATTGTGATCTTGTTTGAATAAATTGAATCATGAGATGAATATTGGAAAGAACATGCTTAAACTACTTGTATTATGTGCTTAGAATATAGTATGCACACCAAGTGGATGATGAAATATCTAGGTGAAGTTAGAATGTGAGATATTTAGAAAAGAGTTGGTGAAAACTAAATCTGTCCAGAAAGTTACGGCCAACTTTAATCGGCTTTAAACGGATCAAATCTTATAAGAAACCGATGTTTATTGAGTTTGTGATGAACTCCCAGGAAAAAGCTTTCAAACCCAACTGGAATTGCATTTTTTCGACGAAAAATGAACGTTTTATGAATTTTTCGGTATCGAAGGTTCAAGCTGCGTTTTCTGGCAGAATATTCAGCCCATTATGATTGTCATAACTCAAATTAGGAAGCGGGTTATATTCTCAAATTTTTGCTGTAGGTAGCTTCAGGTGATTCCAAAAATCTCCAACTGGAATTTCGTCAATCGGATAAACAAGAAATTTTAAATAAATTTTTCCGTAAGCTGCAGTCAGAAGTGACGAATCTTATTGCAGCTTAGTAAATGAACTTTTGTAAATTTTTGGTAGACAGTTAGACTCTAAAAATTTAACACAAGGATAAAACATCTAAGGGTCACGTCACATAAAAAGATTGTAATTTTTGCAAGCTCGTAAGTACAGTAAACGGACGGCCCAAAACAGCCTGTTTTCAGTGAATTGAGCTACACATGTTAGTGAATGATTGATTAATGAAAGTAATGTAACTAAGTGGTTATATGTTTATCGGATTGGAAGTGTGTATGATTGACAGTTGACGTTTTAAAAAGTCAACAAGGTATGAATAATAAGGTTAGACTTCCTAACACTATTGTGAGAATAAGGAGATCATGTGAATATTTGCTAGATTATTGTATGACGTACATGACGGTAAGTTGAAATGGTTATGTTATGAATGACGTGATAATGGGTCTATGCCATATGTATGTTAGTAGTTGCCCAATAAAAGTCAATGAGACATAGGAACGGAATGATTGATAAGATGAATGATCATGTATATTAACAATGTTGTAATAAAATGGAATGAAAGGATATGCATCGCGTTAGCAAGGAATCAAGCGAAGAAAGCTAACGAGTCAAGAGGAGACAAGGAAGTGAAAGCGAGAACAGACGCTCAAGGTAAGTGAATTTCGACTCACTTCTTAGTAGGTATAATAAATTTTGATACGTAAGAATATGGGATATCATGAAAGATTATGTAATAACTGGGAGTATCAAGTTATGTAATGTTCTAATAGGATGAAGGTTGTTAACTAAACAGCCGAAAGTAAATTGGTGTGATTAAACGGGTCGAATAATTATGCATAGGTAATGTAACGAATAAGAAATTTGTATAGATTAAGGACCCAGGGTAAGAATTTCTAGTTAACTATGTAAGGATTTGTTTTATGGACAATTAGGAATAAGTTTCAAGTGGTACGGATGCAAAACGATCGAGTTATGAGAGTTTCGGCATTAAAAGTGAGGGCTGAACTGGGCACCACCGTAGCTTACGGTGCCCACCGTAGGCTACGGTCGGTGCTGGACAATCCTTTTCCACCGTAAGGCAGTCCCAAGTCACCGTAGGCTTTTGAGGACCACCATAAGCTACGACAGTCACCGTAGCATACGGTGGAGGCTATCGCGCCCCGCGAGAAAGGTAGCCAAGGCTCTCGCGGCCCGCGAGAGGCCTTGTTGCTGGCATTTTGTTTGATTTTGGATGTTTTCGACATGGGGTTTGTTTTAAATGATTTTCAAGGTCTCGTAACTTATGTTAAGGTTGGTTTCGAATATAAGTGATGATAAGGGCCTTTGGATAGTGAAGTGTTGGATTTACCTTCGTGTTGTAGAAAAAAATCTATAAGTAAATGTGTCTACAAAACAAGTAAGTATGTGGGTCGATAAGTACAAGACTTATATTATGGAAAGTTGTGAATATGACCTGTTAGCATAGTTCATATGAACATACGTGGTAAGAAAGAGCTCGTATGTATGTATGCGTGTATGAAAGTATGCATAACTATAGAGGTATACGATTGTATGTACGTAGGTAGGAGTGTATACATGTATGAATGTAAGATGTTATGAACTTACGTAGGAATTAGGAATGTACGTATGTATGTATGTAAGTTGCTATATAACGTACGTAAGAAGGGCTCCAATTCGTGTGGGCATTGACGAATACTAATAATGTGCTTTGAGGTTGGAAAGTGATGCAGGTGTGAATTCGTCGGATTTATGAGGAATTGAAGCCAAACTTGGATTAAGAAAATTTAAGAGAATGCCGGAATGAACCTAAGTTTATATTAGGGATTGTTATATGATTTCCTATTATTTAGAATAATGTCGCACGAATGCCAAGGACTACCGGTTAAGTTGTATATGATGTCCACAGGTATCACAGGGATTTCCTCTACCACTAACGAAGATAAATGGGCGAAGATCGAGTTAATAAGCAAGGATTGTACGGAAGAACGGTCACATAGTTTGAATTATGTAACTGTTGGTGCACTGAATGTCTGCTGACTATGTCTTAATCAAGTCTTAGATCTAGATAGGTTAGATTGGAGCTTGGAAATAGAAAAGTGGGTTATTTGATGTAATTCCGCTTGAAATGACAAACTTGTCATTACAAGCGAAATCAGGTTAAATGTTGATTCCGCTCCAGATGTAATTAGGTGATTCCGCTCGAGATTGAACATGGTGGTTCCTCTTGAGTTGTTTCGAGCGGAATCAGGAGTCCTATAAATAGGTGAAGGCTGTTGTCATTTGTAATAGATCATAGCGAAATCAGAGAGGAGGTGCTGTCAAAATTCTGTCAGAATACATTGTAAAAAGCTTTGATTTCAGCAATAGAAAAGAGATTAAGAGGAAACAAGTTGTTGTGACGTTGTTTACTTTGACTCCGCCTTAGTAATCAATGATGAACTGCTTTTACTGACTATTTAGGGTCACGCACACGGTCCAACAAGTGGTATCAGAGCTCAGGACGAGGAGTTCATACCATAGCAGCTTGATTCTACCGGATTTTCTCATTTCTACTCACTTCTTCTCATACTTTTCTGATTTGAACTAGTTCTAGCGGTTGAAATGGTCTGATTTTCACGTATATTGTGTAAAACATAGTATTAACAAACCCTAGAAAGAATCAGATTAAAACTCGACTTAAAACTGGTAAAAATGGCCTAAAAACTAGATTCCGCTTGAACGAGTAAAAACTGATTTAGCTCGAAAATCAGATCCTGCTTGAAATATTTCAAGCGAAACCTAGTTAAACTGCTTATTCCGCTTGAAAATCAGAACAGTTCTTATTCAGCTTGAAACGTTAAGTCTGATTCCGCTTGAAATCAGACTAAATCATATTCCGCTTGAAAAGTTGTTTGATGATTTCGCTTGTAAAAACATATTATCAGATTCCGCTTGAGATTATCGTTCTTATTTCGCTCGAATAATTGATCCCGCTTGAAATACTTTTTTATTTTCAAGCGAAATCAGAACAAGTCAGATTCCGCTTGAAAGTTTTCATCTGATTCCGCTCGAAATCAGATATCATTCATATTTCGCTTCAAAAAGTCTGTGTGATTTTGCTCGAAAGCTGATTCCGCTTGAATTAGTTGTTTTTCAAAATTTCGGAAAATTTTCTAAGTGTTTACTGATTTTTCAGGTACGTGCAAGATGGATGATTTCAATCCGTTTTATGATGCCTTTGCTTTTGCTGGAAACCGTGGAGACAATAATTTGAACGACATGATAAACAACACCAATGAGAACACGCCGAATCCAAAGAAAAGCATATTGGATGCCTTGGGTGTGGAGAGTACTTTCGGAACGTATAACAAACCCCCGAAGTTGATGGCTATCGAAGAGTACAGTCGGTGGGCCAAGAAGTTTGACAATTGGTTGAGAGCCTTTGCGTATACTAGTTGGAAAAGTCTAAAGAACGGATACAATGATGGAGGCAAAAATGGTGAAACTTTAACATCACCTGATGAAATAGAATCATTTGTTGCTGAGCAAAAATGTATCGCGTTGCTGTTTCAATCTGTTCGAGAAGATATAATATCTTTGATCGAATACACTAGTTCTAAAGATCTCTGGGATAAGTTGAGAATCAAATGTTTAGGAAGTGCAAAAATAGTGAAAAACAAAAAGAAACTACTTAGAAAAGAGTTTGATTTGTTTGGGTATTTAAAGAATGAATCAGTGTGTAAAATGATTGAGAGGTTTGGGCACATGAAGCTGGAACTGGCGAGACATGAAATTTTCTATACTAAAGAAGAGCTGATTGATAAATTGTTTGATGCATTGCCAGATGAGATGGATTGGCAATATTATGCTTTGATGTTGAAGAATATGATCAAGCCTGAAGTGCTTACGGTGGATCTGTTGATTGAAAGACTAGAGAGTCACGAGCTGGAGATAAAGAAAACTCACAAAGTCAATTACTCGACTTATCAACAGAATTTGGATTTGTATTATCCAAAAAGCATGATGCCAAAGAATACATCTCCCAAGACAGCGTTTTCTGCTGAGAATTCCAACACTTCAAGCAAAGAGAGTCAGAGCAGTGGATTTCACAGTGGTTATTCATCACATTCAAACTAGTCTGATGCAAAGAATTTATTCCAATGCAGCATTGCTGTAGACTTAAAGAACGCTCAAAACTTCAGTGAGGAATCGGCTAAGCAGCAGATGGTTTTCCTAGCGTCGGTGTTGGAATCATATGAAAGTCTTATGGCAGGGAAGATTGGAAACACCAACCTGACGAAAGAAGACTACGATCAGATAGATCCTGAGGAGATGGAACTGATTGACATAAGGTGGTGTATGGCCAGTGTAGTTCGTAGGGCACAACGTTTCATGGAAATTACCGGAAGAAAGTCTATTGGTGGACAATCTACCAAGTTGGGCTTTGACAAGTCTAAAGTGACATGCTTTAAGTGTAAACAGAAAGGTCACTTTAAGCGTGAATGCCGAAATGCGTAAGCTGATGAGTCTGAAAACCCGTTGAGAGAAGATTACTACAAGAAAGCGATTTATCATCAGAATAAATCGGAGCCGCCGAGAATGAAGCAGCTTGAGGATAACAAAGAGAAATCCAGAGCCGTTGCAGTGATCCATGACGATGAAGGTTTCGACTGGAGCGGGTTGTTACCTGAGGAGGATGCGGTTGGATATGCATTCATGGCAAAATCTGAACATGTTCCTTGGAAAGACAACAGAACTGAAGAACAAAAGTATGGTTACAAAAAGTTGATAGCTCAAAACAAAATGATCAGATTATCTGGTATCTATCTTGAAGCAAAAAGAGCAAATAGATGGGATCCAGACAGAGAATGTTATCTTGACTCAGATGGAAACATTGCTATTGACCATAACACTCTTGATATGGAAACCATAATTAAAGAAATGAAAGAAGAAGATGATTACTGGCAAAGAAAATGGTGGGGAAGCAGAGAAGAGAATGAAGAGAAAGAGAAAGAGAAGCCAAAGAAGGTTGATAATGGAATCATTGACACGACTCAAGAGTTGAATGCTGAAAACATGGGAAAGATGGCTGACAAGGTGCTAGCTGCTAAGGCACTTGAGGTAGACTCTAAATCTGTCCCTGAGTCTAAAAGCCAGGTCAGTTCAAACGCGTCAACAACTGAGTCAGGTAAGAAAGTCAATGGTGATGTTGACTGCAAAAATTGGATCAAAAAATGCAAAGTATGTAGTACAATCACTTATCTCAATGGTAAGAAAGTGGATGATCTGACTGACAGAGTCAGAAGCGTTGAGGATCAAATCCTTAACTGTGACAAAATGTTGAAAGCTTCAACTGAACGATTAAAAGAATTAACTAAAAAAATTGAAAATGATAAAATTGATCAAGAAAAGGTTAAGAAAGAAAATGAGAGGTTAGTTCTTGAAAATCGTCAGATTACTGAAAAATTTGAGAAGCTTAAAAGCACGATTAAAGATAATGATGATAGAAACGGTAAAACATACAAAGAAAATTGTCATTTGCAAAGTGTTTTGAGGGTTAAAGAAGAATTAATCAACAAACAATTGGATGAGATTGCTAAATTGAAACTTCAGTTTGAAGAAGCTAAGATTGAGAATGAGCGTATTAATTTGAAATTGAACAGTTACAGCTCTGCAAGCTTTGTTTTGCAACACATTGTTCCCAAACCCATCGGGAAAAACAAAGCAGGCGAAGATGTATACTGTGATGGAACTGGGGTCGGGTTTCATCAAGTTCCACCACCAGTTCTAGACAATTATTCGAAAAAGCAATCTGGGTTGGTTAATCTTGAAGATGAAAATGAAGTGAAACTTCCTGATTCAATTGATGTGACATTTTCTTCATCATCATCCGATGATAGTATTCAAACTGAGATTGTTAAAGGCATGGCTGAAAGTGTTTTGGATAGTGATTCAGCTGAGGATGAAGAGTGTTTTCTGGACAAATACATTCCGAAACAAAAGTCCAAAAACAACTTAAATGAAGAACCTAATCTTGTCATGTACAAGATGTCGGGATCGGATAAGTTGTATTCGGATTCTGAGTTTCCTCTGGAGAATGTAAATGTTTCAAAATTGACAAATGTGTTCAAAATGGTTGAAATTGATATGTCTGAAGTAAAGAGTTTAAAACAAGCAAAAAGGCAAATGAATTTTGAGAAAGATAAAGCTTACTACAAGAAACCTGTAGTTCCACTGCGTTTTTATAACAACAATCGAAACACATGGTCGGGTGGATATCAGGGTGGTAAGAACTATCAAAGAAAGAATTTTCAAAACAAGAAGTTTGCTGAGAAGAAAGTGTTTGTGAATAGTTCAAGTTCACTTTCTGATGAAGAATCTGAGATTTTTTCGAAATCAAATGAAGAGTTCTTTGAGAAGAAATCCTCACAACTTCAGTCTGAAGGCACAAGTCGGGTAGTTGATACTCGTACATGTTTTAGATGCAACAAAGTTGGTCACATTGCAAGAAATTGCACCAACTTCAAGCCTAAGACTGAAGTTGTTGAGAGTCAAAAGAAGAAGGTTGATGTGAAAGGAAAAGCTCCATTGGTTGTTGAGAAAAAGATTTTGAAAAATGACAACACCAAAGTCAAAATTGAACCTGTTAAGAAGTTGGTAATTAAAAATGACAAGTTTTACAAACGGGTTGCTTCGTCTCAACAAACATGTAAACCAAAATCAGAGAAACAAATTTCAACTCCACAAGAGAAGAAGTTTGTTCCAAAAAAGATTCTTCAAAATGAAACCAGAAAAGAAAACATTCCAATTTCTTATGAAAATTTTGTGAAAAAGAATGGTTCATTGGAAAATGAGGTTAAAATTGACATTAAAGAGGTTGTTGATAACAAATTGGAAATGAATGATAAAAATTTTCCACCTCTTAAGTCGGTCGTAAAGTGTGTAGATGAAGTTAAGTTACCCGAGTCTGATGAGGCTTGGGCAGCTTATTTTAGTTAATCAATTTCTGATTTGCCGGAGCTTCCTAGTTGGTAATTATGAAGCATGAATCGGCAACTTTATTGAAATGTGTTTTTAAAATTAATTTGTGATATGTGCAGGAACTTCCGAGAGCTATTTCACGATGGATTATGGATAGTGGAGCGTCTCGACATATGACAGGGAAGACTACATTGTTGTACGATGTTAGAAATTTCAATGGTGGTTATGTGGGATTCGCAGGAAACCAAGGTGGTAGAATTGTTGGTGAAGGAACGTTATCCAATGGGATTGTTACGTTTTAAAGAGTTAACTACATTGCTGAGCTGGAGAATAATCTGCTGAGTATCTCGCAGATTTGTGACAGGATGTATACCACTCACTTCACAGACAAAGAATGTTTGATCTTGAAACCAAGTTTTGTTATCCCTGAAGAATGGATTATCATGCAGGCACCAAGAGTGAATGATCTGTACGTGTTGGACATGAGTGTAGCTACTACAACCACGGGTCAAGCTCATTGTTTTATGTCTAGAGCAACGGAGAAAGAATCAAGATTGTGGCACCGAAGGATGGGTCATATACATCTTAGAAAAATGAATCACTTGGTGCATATTGATTTAGTTCTGGGTGTTCACATTAAAGGTTTTCATCTGGAAGGGGAGTGCATTAGTTGCATCAAAGGCAAGCAGAAGAAAAAGTCACACTCTAAAAAGCAAGTCAATTCAGTTTCCAGACCTTTAGAGAGACTACATATGGATCTGTTTGGTCCAGTAAACGTCAAAAGTATTACAGGGGATCTCTACTGTCTTGTGGTTACTGATGATTATTCCAGATTTTCATGGGTATCATTCTTGAAAACAAAAGATGAAACGTTTGATAGTTTGATGGCGTTGTTCAGAAAGATTGAAAATCTGTACCAAAGGCGTATCAGAAGAATCAGAAGTGATAATGGTACTGAATTCAAGAACAACAAGATGGAAGAATTTTGTGATGAAAGAGGTATATTGCATGAGTTTAGTGCTCCGTACACTCCGCAGTAGAATGGAGTCGCAGAACGCAAAAACCGGACCCTAATCGAGACGGCTAGAACAATGCTTGCAGATTCAAAGCTACCGATAAATTTTTGGGCAGAAGCTGTTTCCGCCGCATGCTATACGCTCAACAGAGTTCTCACTGTCAAAAAGTTCAACAAAACGTGCTTTGAGTTAATCAACAACCGCAAACCTAATCTGAAGTATCTTGAACCGTTCGGGTCACCCTGTACTGTTCTAGAGCCTTTTGGAAAATTTGGTCCAAAGAGCATTGAAGGAATATTTGTGGGATACTCAAGTCCTCAAAGACGTGTTTTTGTTCCAAGCTTGAAGCAGATTATTGAAGCACACAATGTTGAGTGTCAAGGTTATACAATGCCACCACAGAATCCTGGAGATTCATGCCATTTTAATTACGATAAATTGTGGGATTCGTTTTACATGGAAGAAGAAAAGGAAGATTAAGAAGATTTCTTTGACGAGTTGGACATTTTGCGAGAGTATGAAGAATCGCAGGAAAGGTTCCCAGCTGAGTATTCAAGTCGACCGAAACATACTTCGAATGATGATGAAGCAGGTCCGAGCAATGCTGGAGAACATGATGATATTCAACAAAATGAAGTTGCTCATGATAATCAGACGACACAGAATGATAATCAAGAATCTGAGAATATGCCAGTATTTGATCATGGTGATTCAGATTCTGAGGGGGAGCAAATTTAGATTTCAAGTCAAACAAACCCAGTCAGTGAAAAAGGTGCAAATCAGAATGTTACTAATCTGGAAGGCGATGTAGATGTTCCAGGCGAAGTGATGCCACGAACTCTTTCATACCATCCAGAGGAATTGATCATTGGAGAATTGCAAACAGGCGTTCGCACTCGAAGACAGCTTGATAAAGGGCTTACATGTTTTTATTCAAAAGTTGCTCCTTTACAAACTGAATTTTCATTGAGTTGTTTTATCTTGCAGATTGAACCAAGGACTTACAAAGAGGCGCTTAATGAAGATTCTTGGGTCAATGCGATGCAGGAGGAACTGAGCCAATTCGAGAAGTTAGGTGTGTGGAAGTTAGTGGATTTGCATGATGGTCAGAGGAAGATAAACACCAAGTGGGTGTTCAAGTGTAAGAGAGACGATAGAGGAGTTGTTGTTCGTAACAAAGCTTGTCTCGTAGTCCAGGGTTTCTGTCAGCAGGAGGGTATAGATTTCACTGAAGTATATGCTCCAGTTGCTAGACTAGAAGCGATCAGAATCTTCCTAGCATTTGCGTCTTGGAAAAATTTCAAAGTTTATCAGTTAGATGTAAAATCGGCTTTTCTCTATGGGAAGGTAAAAGAGGAGGTATATGTCGGTCAGCCACCGGGCTTCACCGATCCAATCCACAAAGACAAGGTTTACTTGCTAGACAAAGCACTGTATGGTTTACACCAGGCCCCGAGAGCTTGGTACGAGACTTTGTCTCAACACTTGCTAGCGAACAGTTTCATTCGTGGAAAAGTGGATGCCACTCTCTTCACCAAAGAAGTCGAAGGACATCTTCTGATAGTTCAAATTTATGTGGACGACATCATATTTGGGTCAACATATGAGAATTTGTGCAAAGATTTTGAACGAGTTATGAAGCAAAAATTCGAAATGTCATCGATGGGTGAGATGAAATTCTTTTTGGGATTGTAGGTTGATCAACTACCCAAAGGAATTTTCATACATCAAACGAAGTACGTTCATGATATCTTGGAGAAATTTGGGATGTCAGGTTCTACTTCAGCCTCCACCCCGTTAGCGACGAATCATGGGATAAACCCTGATCTCACCGGAGAGAAGGTAGATGAAAGGATGTATCGTTCCATGATCGGATCGCTGATGTATTTGACAGCTTCAAGACCCGATATCATGTACCCAACCTGCCTCGCAGCAAGATTTCAATCTAACCCGAGAGCTTCACATATGGTGATTGTGAAAAGGATATTACGCTACCTGAAAGGAACTCCATCATTGGGGTTGTGGTATCCAAGAGAAGGCGATTTCACGCTCGAAGGGTATTCCGATTCCGATTTCGGATGCTGCAAAGTTAATGCTAAATCAACAACAGCTGGGTGCCAGTTTTTCGGATCACGATTGGTTACCTGACAATGCAAAAAGCAAACCTCTGTGGCTTTATCCACATGTGAAGCGGAGTATGTATCTGCTAGCAGCTGCTGCTCACAGATCTTGTGGATCCAGTAACAGATGCGTGACTACGGTTTGCAATTTCTAAACACTCCTATCTTTGTTGATAATGAGGCAGCGATTAACATTACGAAAAATCCAGTTCATCACGCTAAAACTAAACACATTGAAATTCGTCATCACTTCATTCGCGATTGTTTTGAGAAGAAGTTGATACGAATTGAGAAAATCCACACTGACGATCAAAAAGCTGATTTACATACCAAAGCATTTGATAAAACTCGTTTTTAATATTTGCTAAAATTGAATGGTATGACGATTTTATCAGTGTTGGAGGAGATTCTTGGTGTTGATGAAGGAGACATTGTAGATGATGTTGAGAAGCAATCTGCAATGGTTTGTCGATTTTTTACTTGTTTTGGTATTTAGGGGGAGGTATAGGGTAATATTTCAGAAAATACAAAAACAATAAAAAATGACAAAAATACAAAAACTTGAGATATTTTCAAAATCCAAAAACAATAGAAAACTAGAAAAGAGCTTGTGTAAAAAGGGAAAATGATAGTACATCGGCTTGACAGTCACGGTATGCTAAAGATATGGAAAGTTTAAATGTGTTAAACAGTCTCGCTGATGATGTGCCGATAGGTTTTTACACATTTAGTAGGTTTGTTCGGGATATAAACTTAAATCTTTACTTGCTTATTTCGTGGGGAACACTACTTGGATATATAGGTAACCCCTGAAATCTTGTTTGAAAGATCCCTCTTTCTGAGATACTAGGTCTTTATACTCAGTGATATCTGGGGTATTATTCCGGGACTTCTGCTGAATGGAAGTTCTGACCTAGTCCCCGAATAATACTTTCTGCATTGCTTGAAACATAGCACAGCCCTCAGCAAATTGATGAAACAATAAAATTGATAGTCATTGCTGTTGAAACAAAAGATCCTCTAAAGGAGACACACCGAAAAGTCGAAGCCGTCATCTCTCTGCGTATATGAAAGTATCGACCTAAGCTCTCACGACCCTCGCATCTAACCCCTTACAGATATCATATGTGGTATACTCACCTGTAAGACTGAATATTGGGATCTGGATACGGGAGTATATTCAAGAGGTGGGACACACGTATAAGTTTAAGTCTCTAAAACACTAAATTCATATCCTGGACAGATTGAAATTTGTGTGAAAATTTAAGTGGATCAGTATATCGACAATCTAAGTGAATTGTTTAATTCTGTGTATGTAATCAAAGCTTAATGGTACTTGTGACTTGTCTGATAGCTGATATGATTCCCTAACACGCTCACCAAAAATATATTTGTAAATAGTTTACTTTTACTGCATTTTAGTTATGTATTTCATTTCTAGTTTAAAAGCTTTATTCAAAATCCAAAAAGATTTTACACTTCTGCTTTATTTTCCGACAAACCAAAGTGGAGAGTTGATCTTCAGATTTGAATTGAAGCAGATGCAGGAAGTTTCTGAGCTGGATGATGAGTGTGTGAGCTAAAACATGATATGTTTGTGTAAATTGGAAAGTTAAAGCAAGTTCATTAACTTGAAACTTGTAAATATTAAGAAATACAAATTGAACAGAAGTCAGTGTGAATTATTTCTAATCAACCAAGGTCATTAAGTTGGACTTGGTAGATTAATTAAGTAATCAGGGTCATTAACTTGGACCGGAATACTTAAGTGGATTTCTTGAACTGATAAGTTTATGAGTTTTTGTTGTGAAAAGATAGATTGTAATGATATATGTTTGAGTAACAGGTTGTGGATTTCAAGATTCCCACAGATTCAAAATGAAAAAGTTTGAACCAGAAATTCAAGTCTCAGCTTACCGAGAGGGGGAGTCTGTGAAAGGGGGAGTCAGAATTCTGGATCAACAATCAAAGGGGCGATTGAAGATTAAAGGTTGAAGATAAAGATTGAAAGAGTTTTTACAAGTGAAGACAAGTTTGGAAAAGGACCAAGACTGAAGACTCGACGCTGAAGACTTCGTCAACATCCAAGGGGGAGTCTGTTGGTGCACTGAATGTCTGCTGACTATGTCTTAATCAAGTCTTAGGTCTAGATAGGTTAGATTGGAGCTTGGAAATAGAAAAGTGGGTTATTTGATGTAATTCCGCTTGAAATGACAAACTTGTCATTACATGCGAAATCAGGTTAAATGTTGATTCCGCTCCAGATGTAATTAGGTGATTCCGCTCGAGATTGAACATAGGGGTTTCGCTTGAGTTGTTTCGAGCGGAATCAGGAGTCCTATAAATAGGTGAAGGCTGTTGTCATTTGTAATAGATCAGAGCGAAATCAGAGAGGAGGTGCTGTCAAAATTCTGTTAGAATACATTGTAAAAAGCTTTGATTTCAGCAATAGAAAAGAGATTAAGAGGAAACAAGTTGTTGTGACGTTGTTTACTTTGATTCCGCCTTAGTAATCAATGATGAACTGCTTTTACTGACTATTTAGGGTCACGCACACGGTCCAACAGTAACACTTTAAAGTATTAATTTAAGTGTAAATGTTGTGAATTACTTCTAGAAAACGTATGACATTTTGTAATTGAGCCTTCACGTAAGTAATGTAGTTAACAATGTCGACCCGGTCCGGAAAACTTGAAAATTTTTGGTCCAGGAGGGGCGCTTTTCCCCGAAAATGAAACCCCAAGTGTCGTTTTTCCCAAAACAAACCGTTTACTCCTTCAATTTAATCTTTTTAGGTTCAAAAACAAGGGTTTCGGGGTTTTTATGAGAAATCGGGCAAATCTACAAACAATACAAGTTGATTTACTTCCTATAACATGCATCTATACTAATACTAACAGATCTAAGAAAAAATTTGGGGGTTCGATTCAGTTCAAGTTGAAGAACCCTAGATTTTCCCCAAATCTTGATGTTAAACTACATGCAAGTGCTTAAACTAACTAATTATAAGGATAGAATCATACCTTGACGTTGTTAGAAGGAGGGGAAACATTTGAAATCTGCAGGAATTTTCGCCGGAACCAAAGAGTTTTTGGGGAAATGGGGCGTGTGGAATGAAGAAATGACTTAGAAAAGGGGTTTTATCCCCCGACAGTTGCGTGGACATGGCCCCGTGGGCGGGAAAAATTTTAAAACTTTTTTTTAAGTGCTCGTGTGAGTGCCCTGTTTCCCGAAACTTGGTTTTAGAAATCTTACCGATTTAGATGTTTTCCCGATGTTCGTAACTTACAAGGTATGATGTTGATCCTTGAACCTTCGTTTCATTCTTCGACCGTTTGAAGTGAGATTTTTTCCTCTTCATCCTCAATAAATCCTTGATAAAGCTTTAGCCGTTGTCCATTGACTTTGAATGGAATTCCATTCCGAGATTTAATTTCGACTGCACCGTGTGGGAAAATACGGGTGATGGAAAAAGGTCCTGACCACCTAGACTTTAATTTACCAGGAAATAATCAAAGTCGTGAATTAAACAATAGAACTTGATCTCCTACCCGAAATTCATTAGGTTTAATGTGTTTATCATGCAAATTTTTCATTTTTTTCCTTATAAATTTCGGAGTTAGAGTATGCATAATTCCTTAATTCGTCTAATTCATTTAATTGGCAAAATCGATTTTTACCTGCAATTTCTAAGTCTAAGTTTACGTTTTTAATTGCCCAGTAGGCCTTGTGTGCTATTTCTACTGGCAAATGACAACTTTTCCCATAGACTAGCTTAATGGCGTTGTACCTATTGTTGTTTTGTACGCTGTTCTAAAAGCCCATAAAGCATCGTCTAATTTAGCGGCCCATTTCTTTTTATTTAACCCTAAGGTTTTTTTCAAGTATTCTTTTTAAACCTCTATTACTCACTTCGGCTTGTCCGTTTGTTTGAGGGTGATATGTCGTTGAGACCCGGTGATAGATCCCATACCTTGTTAAGATTTTTTCAAGTTGATGGTTACAAAAATGGGTACCTCTATCACTTATTAATGCTTTTGGTGTTCCAAAATGTTGGTCCATATGTCTGTCGACTTCGTCTTGTATCGAGTCTTGTATTTGATTAGATAGATCATGGCACGATTTATGAGAAAAACGAGAAATGTATAGGTGTGAGCCATTTCGCACGAAATAGAAAAGCCATTTCGCATGAAATGGAGATGTCCATTTCGTACGAAATGAAGATGGTCATTTCGTGTGAGCCATCTCGTGCAAAATGGGCTTGCCTATAAATAGGTGCCTTGTACAATTCTTTTAAAACGTTTGGATTCCAGTAGCGATGCTCTGCCGAAGTGTCTCCAGATTTGTAAAACGATCTGATATCAATACAAGAGACAATTTAAGTGATTCTAAGTGCAAATTAGCTGAAATAACTCCAATACGTCTGATTCCGCCTTTCGTATTAGATGAGATCTTTTCTGAACGACTCGTTTGGTCGTGCAAACGATCCTACAAGTGGTATCAGAGCTCAGGAGGAAGAGTTCTTACCATTTTAGCTGAAAATTCTGATTTCTACTCACTTTCTTCACAAGTTTTCAAATTTAAACAAGATTTCACAGATAAAATGGCTTGATTTTCTCATATAACGTGCGAAACACTGTTTTAACAAACCCTTGAAAGAATCAGACCTTAAATCTGCTTAAAACTTGTTCAATTTTAGCAAAAAATTGTCCAAAAGTGTGACATCAGCACCATTTCGCATGAATTGGATATCAGATTGTTTGACTTTGCTTCCATTTCGCACGAAATGGGCCTTCATTTCGCACCAAGGACCATTTCGTTTGTAACAATATTCCATTTCGCACGAAACGGGCCTTCATTTCGCACCAAGTGCCATGTCGTTTGAAACTACATCTCATTTCGTACGGATTGGTTAAGATTAGGTCCATTTCGTTTGAGGTTGAAATTCCATTTCGCACGAAGTGGGTAAAAAAGGTCCATTTCGCTTGAAGGTGTCATTCCATTTGAAATACCTCATTTCGCATCAAAGGCAATTCGTATCAGATCCATTTCGTGTGAAACAATCCCAAATCGTGGGAAACACATCCATTTTGTTTAAAAGTCTGTATTTGTGAAATTTTCAAAACCGAATCATGGAGAACGAGTTCTACAATGCCTTTGCTACTCCGATGACTATTACTCAGAATACGATGCTAGAAAATGAAACGGGCACAACGCAAAAACCGCCTAAGCTTATGAGTATTAAGGAGTATAGTGGATGGGCAGAAAGTTTTGAAAATTGGGTTCAAGCATATTACTTAGATGCATGGGAATATACTGAATTTCAATATATTAGACCAGTTAAAGACAACGGACAGAAGGTTGATATTAGAGATCTAGATGTTGATGAGAAAAAGAAATACAAAAATGAAAAGATGATGGTTAGTCTCTTGCAGCAAGCTATTAAGGAAGAAATCTTGATTTTACTTCAACATAACGGAAGTGCACATTCGATATGGAAAGAATTAAAATCAAAGTTTGTTGGAAATAAAGAGATGATTAAGAACAAAATGTCGCTTTTAAAGAAAGAATTTGATCTATTCCGTGGATTAAGAACTGAAAACACCAAGCAGATTATAGAAAGATACTGCAATTTGGTGATGAATATGAAAAGATTGAACATCAATAAAGATAAAGAAGAATTGATTGAAAAATTGGCCGATGCGTTGCCACAAGATGTTTGGGGCACGTATCTTATGATGTTGAAAAATAAACCTAAATTTGACAATCTAACACTGAGCGGATTTATTGAACAACTTGAAGCTCAAGAGATGGAACAACGAAAAATAGTGAGAATGAAGAACTATGATGGTGAACAATGTGACAACTCGAGTTTCCATGGTCCTTCTTTGACACGTTATTTGCTTCACAACTATATTTGCAAAACTAGTTTGCTTTGTAATTGTACATGCTTGATTATGTTTGATTTATGGTGTTTCTGTTTGATTAACGAATGTTAGAAATTTATTAACTGTTTGAACTCATAAACCCACAATCTACGAAACCTTGTGAGCCACACACACACCAGGACGAAACGTATGGAGTTTCATCAACACCCTCATGAAACCTTGGAGTTTCGCCATTCATCTTTCGACGAAACTAGAGAGTTTCGCCATAGTGGGTTTCGGCCCAAGTAAAGCCCAATCGAAATGACAGTTACGCTACATAATGCACACACACCACCATTCGTGAAACCCTAGGCTTTCTCTCTCAAAACAACTTGACGGCAACCATCCTCCCTCTCTAGAAGTTCTTGCTTAACCCATCGCACATCCGGTTAGTTTTATGATAACCCGACTCGATCAAATTATTAGATTATTTGTGTAAATGCTTGTTATTATAACTTGATTTCACTGACTGATTTATGATGATTTTCACGATGAGTATGTATATCGGGATTTAGTTGTTGATGAGAAGGATACTTGTAATAGTGGATTCGATAACCTGCATTGTGATGCTTAGATGATGGAATGATAAACAGTAGGGTTTGATATTCTGTTGTTAATCCATGAGACTAGATCAGATGTTTGAGATTTGTTTTTGTTTATGTTCATAGTTCATACTCTGTTGATGTTTGTATACATGATGCCACTTACTTCGGATGGTTAAATGAATATGTGTTATAGTCATGTATGTGTCAACAATCTGGTAACAATCCGTGGCTAGGTTTGATGTTGATGATCAACGGTTATGATGTAATTAGGGTTCTGTGGGTGTGGTCAACTACTGATGCGACGTAACCTATACCTGTTGACGACACACACATGTCGACGAAACATAGGGGAGTTTCATCCCTCACATTCTTGATGAAACACCATAGGTTTCGCCACCTGATATCTCGACGAAACTCTAGGAGTTTCACCGTTTGGAGTTTCGCCGCCCATAAGTGTCACAAGCAGAATGTAGTCCTGAAACAACTATGATAATGAATGAGTATATGTAAATCCTTTCCTGTTGATGATATCAATTATGATTTGATTTTTGACCCATACACTTAACTGTTATTCATGACTAAGAAGCATACATGTAAACTGTGAATATGAATAAGTTGTATAATTGTTATGTGTTGAATTAGTGATCACTACCTTGCGTGCATTCTATGATTTTAACTTACGTGAAATCAAAACGTACATAAACTGATCACGCGTGTATGGATATAATAGGCTTTGATTGAATAAATTGAACGAGTAGTTAAGCATACCGAGCAAACCGAGGTGAGTTCACACTATCTACAAGGCATGGGATTCCCGGTGGTTGGGAATGGGTAAAGGATTTAATCGGAAACTGCGTGATCTCCTGGTTTGGAACACGTACACACCCTCTTCATTGAAGGGTGACAACACGTAATAACGGTATAATTGGAAACTGCGTAATCTCCTGGTTTGGGGGTTACGTACACACCCTCTTTATTGAAGGATGACAACACGGATACTAGACCAAAAACTCTATCATGAAGTCCCTCACTTTTATATCGACTTAATCTCCGGGCCAATGGCGAGCGGGTCATTAGTTAGATAGCGCTATTTAGGTTTGACAAGCCTCACACCGTGCCGCAGAGGACGGGCGTGAACTAATGGATCTGGGCACTAGTCAATGATGATAGACATTGACGTCAGGGCACCAACTTACTTTAGTTAGTGGTCGATATGGTAAACGGGTCTAGTGGTTCACATGGGGAAGCCCCCACTAATTATGGATATGTTTGGGAAACACGGTAAACTGGTTAACTTACGACTTACAAACGAACTCCTGGTTTTTGAAACAACTTAACAATGAACACCAATTGTGAACTCGCTCAACTTTGTTGTTGACTCATTGTTACATGCCTTGCAGGTCGTTAGGTATACATGGAGCTTGCACAAGGATGCGCGGTCGTTGTGGGACATGGATAGTCTTATGCCATGTTAAACATTGATATATTTGAACTTATACTTTGGGTTTACACATTTTGCTTCCGCTTACAACTTAAACTATGTTTTGTCGAAACACCAATTATATTGTGTTGGGTTTTACTCTTATTTACATGCTATGTTTAATATGATTGGTGGCTTGATCCTGGTCAGTCACGCCTCCATGCGGTGATACTCCGCTAGTGGAATTTAGGGGTGTGACAAACTAGACTTTGGTCTGTATTATAAAGGAGGTACTAGTGATAGGACCAACATTGCACCAAAGATTGAAACAGCTTTCAATGCAAAAAGTTCTTCTGAAGGTTCATCTCAAGGATCAAGTAGCAAAACTAGATTCTCTTCATATCCATCGTTTGATCCAAATTTTTCAGCAACCAAAAGTGGCAAAGTACTACAATGCAACATTGCATTAAATCTTGAAAATGATCAAAATTACTCTGAAGAAGTAGCCAAAAGTGATATGTCTTTGTTGGTGACTGTGTTAGAGTCTTATGGGAGTTTAGTTGCAGGAAGGATCGGAAATCCAATGTTGACAAAAGAGGATTACGATCAGATTGATGCTGAAGAGATCGAACTTACAGATATTAAGTGGTGTTTAGTTAGTGTGTTGAGAAGAGCTGAAAAGTTTAAACAGATTATGGGAAGAGATGATTTTCGTGATGCAGATGTTTCTACTTTAGGATTTGATAAATCTAAAGTTACTTGTTTTCGTTGCAGGAAAAAAGGTCATTTCAAGCGAGAATGCACAAACCGCGAAGCAAGTGGAGCTCAAAATCCTTTTGGAAACAACGATTATTATCGGAATACAATTTATCATCAAGTTGCTCAACAGCCGTATCAACAACAAACACAAACTGCTCATGCTAGGAAGGAGATTGAAGAATCAAAGAAAGCATATCTAGTTAATCAAGATAATGAAAGATCGTCAAAAGGTTTTAGTTGGGACAAATATATTTCAGTAGAGAGTAAAGCATGTTTGACAGATCAAGATGATGAAAGGCTTCCAAAAGATTTTAGTTGGGATGATTATGATCCTAACAGAACTGCAGATCATAAAGCTTTTGTTGCTCAAGTCGTTGAAGATGGTGAAGATGATTATTGGGCAGATAGAATGAAAGAGCTTTTAAAATTTCAAGCCGAGAGAGATAAAGAAAGAATGAAAGATAAAAATGATGATGAAGAAGTTCGAGTGATAAAGGTCAAAGAGATTCCAGCTTTCAAGATTGAAGTAGAAGCTGATGCAGAAAAGGTGTCTGAGAATTGTGAAAACTGTGAGACTATGAAGAAGCACAACAATGAGCTGATTCACAACATGAACAGGTTGAAAGAATCGTATGATGTCTTAAACAAATCCATGAATCAATATAACGAGTCAAGAAGTGAACAAGCCACAACCATGAAGACACTCAATGGAGCATGCATGATAAAGCAGGAAATGGTCAATTATTACATTGATATGTGTGCTGAGCTTGAACAGAAATTAGAAATTCAGAGAATAGAAACTGAAAGAGTAAACAAGTTGTTAAAAAGTTACTCATGTTCTTCTTATGTGATTGACAGGATTTACCCTACAGTTGAAGGCATGAAGGCGTTCGAAGAAAAGGATACTGAAGTGAAGAATTCTGGTAAGAAACAAAGTTTTGGCTATAACAAGTGTCCATCCCCGCTTGAAAATGGATATTCTCCACGAAATCCAAATTCAGAAAGAGTCAAAAAGGCAACCAACTTACAGTGGGAATCTGAGTCTTCAGATAACTTGCCAGACAACATTGATGTCACTTTCACATCATCAGACACTGATCATGAGTCCGAGATAATTAAGAAAGTGATCGATCAGGTGTTGGATAAAGATGAAACAGAGGAGTCTAAGTCAGAGTCAAAGTCTGAGTCCGACACTTCAAGTCCAACAGTCAAACAGGACAAAAGAGTTTACAATAAAGATTTTCTGTTATCACAAAATAATTTGAATAATTAAACATTCAAAGTAGCATATACTTTGAATGATTCTGAAAAATTATATTCTGATGAAGAATTTCCAATAAGAGGTGTTAAAACTGAAATGATTAAAAAGGTTTTCAAACTAACAGAAATTAATATTTCTGAAATAAAAGATGTAAATCCTACTGAAAAACCTAGACCTTATACCTCAAGAGTTCAACAAAGGTTAAACAAGAAAAAGGGTTACAGTTTTGGTTCAGGTTATCGAAAGAAACCAAACCATAACGGTAATTTCAAAAAGAAGGGATTAGGTTTTATTCCACCAAAAAATCATAAAAATGAGAAAACTTATAAAATAAAAACTGTTTTTGTTTCAGGAACATCATCTGAAGAAGAAAAAGAGCATTTGTTCAGGAAGCAGACAAACAAAGAATTCCTTGCTAAAAAGCAAGAAGGAATGAAGAAGGAAGTTGCTCAGAAGAAGGAGATAAGAACCTGTTTTCAATGCAAAACAGTTGGTCATATTGCCAGGAATTGTCCAAAGGCAATCTAAACAAAACAGGGGGTTTCTCTTAAATTGAAAGAAAAGATGGTTGAAAATGAACCACCAACCAAACAATTTAAAGTTTTCAAAAATTCAAAATTCGAGGTTGGTGAGTGTTCAAAAGGTTTTTACAAAAGAAAGGTGAATCTTAACAATCAAAAGTGGGTTGTTAAGAAATCAGATGATAGTTCTAGCAATGATTCTGATTCGTCAAAATCAGAGGAGATATTTTGGGGGTGTGACAGATTGGTGTCAGAGCCATTGGTTATAGTGAACTTGGTTTTAAAAAAAAAGGGAAAAGCTTTTTGATAAAACCAGACTATAACATGTACAGTGCTCAACGATCCACAACGACGCTTCGCTCCACGCGCAAGGCTCAACATTCTAGGTGATATGGTTTATGTTATATTACCTACTCGTTAGTTACATAGGACATTGTTCATGGTATGTTTTGATTTACGTAGCAACTATTGTTAGACACTCATTGTGTTCTTACTCTCTTCTGTCACTCCACACTTACGTGTTGTCACGGCACTTTACTCACCCATGCTCTCTTTATTGTGAAGACCATGAGTGGACGTATCAACCTAACTCAAGCCCAGCTGACGACTCTAATCAATGAACAAGTTGTTGTAGCACTCGCAGCCGCTCAGGTAGGAGGTATAACCTGCCGTTACAATTTACCCTAGGATCTTTAGATCCTACTCTCATGAACCAACACTTGTGCTTAACCTTGTCTCTTTTTACTCGTACGACAGGTCAACCAGCTCATCCTCCTGTGTGTACTTTCAAAACTTTTATGGATTGTCGACCCACTACTTTCAACGGCACTGAAGGAGTTGTAGGCCTCCTTCACTAGTTTGAGAAGCTTGAGTCTGTTTTTGAGATGTGTGAATGCCCTGAGGCTCGCAGAGTGAAGTATGCTACTGGTACTCTGGAAGGTGTAGCGCTCACGTGGGGGAACGCTCAGGTCCAAATGCTGGGGATAGTTGCTGCTAATGCCACCCCATGGAATGACTTCAAGGATTTGATCAAGGAGGAATACTGCAACCGTGATGACATCCACAAGCTTGAAGTAGAGTTCTTCAACTTAAAGATGACAGGGTCGGAAATCGAAGCATATATGAAAAGATCTAATGAGCTGGCAATCTTGTGTCCTACCATGGTAGATCCTCCTATCAAGCGTATCGAGTTGTACCTCAAGGGTTTGGTGCCAGAGATCCAGAGTCATGTTACTGCAGCAAACCTCGCCACTATCCAGCAAGTTATTCGTTTGGCTCATCGTCTCACGGATCAGGCAATCGAGCAGAACAGGCTGCCCAAGCGTATTGGTGCTACTACTACTACCACATCTGATGCCCCCAGTGACAACAAGCACAAATGGGATGGAGTCTCAAGCAAGGGTTCAACATCAGCTCAGTCTCAGTCTCAGCAGCGAAAGACAGATGACTACAAGAGCCCTGGTCAACAATCTTCTGGTAGTCAAGGGCAGAGTGGGTACAAGGGGAACCACCCCAAATGCAATCAATGTGGTTTCCATCATAGCGGACCGTGTACTAAGGGCACTTGTCAGAGGTGCAACAAACCTAGCCATGCGGCCAAGGATTGCAGGAGTCTCTACCCTGCAAATCAGCGACGACAGAACCAGCAGCAAGCTCCACAGAATCAGCGTCAGCAGCAACAGCAGCAGCAGGGTAACAACAAAGGATGCTTTCAGTATGGTGCTGAAGGCCATTTCAAAAGAGACTGCCCTCAGCTGAATCAGAGACAGAACAACAACAATCAGGGAAACGGAAACAATAATGAGGGAAACAACTGTGGCAATGGTGCCAGGGGTCGAGCTTTTGTGATTGGTCAGGGTGATGCAAGGAACGATCCCAACGTGGTGATGGGTAAGTTTCTTCTGGATGATTTCTTTGTTACTGTTTTATTTGATTCGAGTGCCGATACTAGTTATGTGTCCCTAAAAGTTAGTCAAATGCTTAAGCGTGTCCCAACACCTTTGAGCACCAAGCACATGGTAGAACTAACAAACGGTAAGAGTCTTGAAGCCACACATATAGTTAAGGGTTGTAAACTCATATTAGCTGGTCAGACTTTCTCTATTGATCTTATCCCCATCGTCCTTGGTAGTTTCGACATTGTTATTGGTATGGATTGGCTATCTCAACATCAAGCAGAGATCCTTTGCAAGGAGAAGATCGTTCGCATTCCCCGTTCAAATGGAGAACCTTTAGTGATTCATGGCGACAAGAGTGGTGCTGTTGTGGGCATCATTTCTTTTCTTAAGGCCCAGAAGTGTTTACGAAAGGGCCACACTGCTATTCTAGCCCTCGTTACTAACACCTCAACGAAAGAGAAGACGATAGAAGATATTCCGATTGTACGTGACTTTCCTGAGGTATTCCCTGAGGAATTACCTGGTCTTCCGCCCCATCGTTAAGTTGAGTTTCAAATTGAGCTAGCTCCCGGAGCAGCGCCCATAGCTCGAGCACCTTATCGTTTAGCTCCATCAGAACTTGAAGAACTGTCCACACAGTTACAAGAACTCTTGGACAAAGGTTTTATTCATCCAAGGTCTTCACCCTGGGGAGCTCCAGTATTATTCGTGAAGAAGAAAGACGGTACCTTCAGAATGTGTATTGACTACTGCGAACTCAACAAGGTGACCGTAAAGAATCGCTATCCTCTTCCACGCATCGATGATCTATTCGATCAGCTGCAAGGGTCGAGCTACTACTCGAAGATTGACCTGAGGTCGGGTTACCATCAACTGAGAGTTCGAGACGAGGATATCTCTAAGACAGCATTCAGGACTCATTATGGGCATTACGAGTTTCTGGTTATGCCTTTCGGATTGACGAACGCACCTGCGGTCTTCATGGATCTTATGAATAGAGTGTGCAAGCCTTACCTGGATAAATTCGTTATTGTTTTCATCGACGACATCCTGATCTATTCTAAGAGTCAGGAGGAACATGAGCACCATCTACGGCTTATTTTGGAACTCCTTCGATCAGAGCAGCTATATGCCAAGTTTTTGAAATGCGACTTTTGGCTTCGCGAAGTCCATTTCCTAGGCCACGTGGTAAACAAGGATGGGATCCATGTTGATCCATCCAAGGTTTATTCGATCAAAGACTGGCCTGCACCTCGTACACCAACATAAATCTGCAAATTCTTGGGTTTGGCGGGCTACTACAGAAGGTTCATCAAGGATTTCTCCAAGATTGCGCAACCACTCACTTCACTAACTCAGAAGGGCGTCACCTATCGTTGGGGTGATGCATAGGAATCTGCATTCCAGCACTTAAAGGATAGACTTTGTAACACACCAATTCTCTCATTGCCCGAGGGCACCGATGATTTCGTGGTTTACTGTGACGTTTTAATTCAGGGTCTTGGTTGTGTGTTGATGCAACGGGATAAAGTCATTGCTTATGCATCGCGCCAACTTAAGGTTCACGAAAGGAATTACACTACACACAATCTGGAGCTGGGAGCTGTTGTTTTCGCACTTAAGATATGGAGACATTACCTGTACGGTACCAAGTGCACCATTTACACCGATCACAGGAGTCTCGAGCATATCTTCAAGAAAAAGGAGTTAAACATGCGACAACATCGATGGGTTGAGCTCTTGAACGATTATGAATGCGCAATCAAGTACCATCTGGGCGAAGCCAATGTTGTGGCCGACGCCCTCAGTCGAAAGGATACTACACCAAAGCGGGTTCGCGCATTACAAGATGGTCAGGTAGAAGCATTGAAAGCAGAGAACGTCAGGGCGGAGTCCCTACGTGGATCAAGGAAACGATTAGAACAAAAGGAAGACGACGCTTACTACGTTACAGGGCGTATCTGGGTCCCACTTTATGGAAATTTACGCGAACTGGTGATGGATGAAGCACATAAGTCTCGTTACTCAGTACATCCTGGTTCGGATAAGATGTACCATGACCTAAAGACTACATACTGGTGGCCTAGTATGAAGGCACACATAGCAACTTACGTTAGCAAATGTTTGACATGTGCGAGAGTCAAGACTGAATATCAGAAACCATCGGGCCTACTCCAACAACCCGAGATCCCGAAATGGAAATGGGAGCAAATTTCCATGGATTTCGTTACTGGCCTACCTAGATCTCAACGCGGAAATGACACTATTTGGGTGATAGTGGATCGATTGACTAAGTCTGCACACTTCTTAGCCATCAAAGAAACAGACAAGTTCTCTACTTTAGCAGACGTTTACTTAAAGGAAGTGGTTTCGAGGCACGGGGTGCCAACTTCCATTATTTCCGATCATGATGCACGTTTTACTTCTAAGCTATGGCAAGCTATGCACAGGTCCTTTGGCTCACGTTTAGACATGAGCACAACTTATCACCCACAAACGGATGGGCAATCTGAGCGCACCATCCAAACCCTTGAAGACATGCTTAGGGCATGTGTGATTGATTTTGGTAACGGCTAGGAACGACATCTACCTTTAGTGGAATTTTCGTATAATAACAGCTACCACACCAGTATTTAGGCCGCTCCATTTGAGGCATTGTATGGATGTAAATGCCGATCACCTCTTTGTTGGGCAGAGGTTGGCGACAGCCAAATCACTGGCCCAGAACTTGTGGTAGACACGACTGAGAAGATTGCTCAGATACGACAACGAATGGTGGCAGCTCGTGACCGTTAGAAAAGCTACGCTGATAAGCGCATGAAACTGCTCGAGTTCCAGGTTGGGGATCAAGTGTTACTCAAAGTCTCACCTTGGAAAGGTGTGGTTCGTTTTGGCAAACAAGGCAAACTCAACCCGCGTGATGTTGGACCATTCGAAATCATTGAGAAAATAGGCAAAGTGGCCTACAAACTAAACCTACCCGCAGAACTCAATGGATTTCACAACGTATTCCACGTGTCAAATCTGAAGAAGTGTCTGTCAGATGAGACCTTTATAGTTCCTTTGAAGGAGCTCACTATCGACGAACAGTTGCGATTCATCGAGGAACCTGTAGAGATCACTGACCGAGACGTTAAGATTCTCAAGTGCACCAGAATACCTCTTGTTCGAGTTTGTTGGAACTCCCGTCGTGGCCCAGAGTTTACTTGGGAACGAGAAGTTCAGATGAAACTCAAGTATCCCCAGTTGTTCGAGAACAGTGCAACCACTACTGAGCATGAAGCTACTGCGGAATTTCGGGAAGAAATTCCAAACCAACGGGGGGATGATGTGACACCCCAGGAAAACCAGGAAACAACGCAACACAACTAGCTTCCTCAGTAACCACGTGCTAAATTTCGGGACGAAATTTCTTTCAAGTTGGGGATAATGTGACAACTCGAGTTTCCAAGGTCCTTCTTCGACACGTTATTTGCTTCACAACTATATTTGCAAAACTTGTTTGCTTTGTAATTGTACATGCTTGATTATGTTTGATTTATGGTGTTTCTGTTTGATTAACGAATGTTATAAATTTATTAACTGTTTGAACTCATAAACTCACAATCTACGAAACCTTGTGAGCCACACACACACCAGGACGAAACGTATGGAGTTTCATCAACACCCTCACGAAACCTTGGAGTTTCGCCATTCATCTTTCGACGAAACTAGAGAGTTTTTCCATAGTGGGTTTCGGCCCAAGTAAAGCCCAATCGAAATGACAGTTACACTATATAATGCACACACACCACCATTCGTGAAACCCTAGGCTTTCTCTCTCAAAACAACTTGACGGCAACCATCCTCCCTCTCTAGAAGTTCTTGCTTAACCCATCGCACATCCGGCTAGTTTTATGATAACCCGACTCAATCAAATTATTAGATTATTTGTGTAAGTGCTTGTTGTCATAACTTGATTTCACTGACTGATTTATGATGATTTTCACGATGAGTATGTATATCGGGATTTAGTTGTTGATGAGAAGGATACTTGTAATAGTGGATTCGATAACCTGCAATGTGATGCTTAGATGATGGAATGATAAACAGTAGGGTTTGATATTCTGTTGTTAATCCATGAGAATAGATCAGATGTTTGAGATTTGTATTTGTTTATGTTCATAGTTCGTACTATGTTGATGTTTGTATATCATGATGCCACTTACTTAGGATGGTTAAATGAATATGTGTTATAGTCATGTATGTGTCAACAATCTGGTAACAATCCGTGGCTAGGTTTGATGTTGATGATCAACGGTTATGATGTAATTAGGGTTCTGTGGGTGTGGTCAACTGCTAATGCGACGTAACCTATACCTGTTAACGATACACACATGTCGATGAAACACAGGGGAGTTTAGTCCCTCACATTCTCGACGAAACTCTAGGAGTTTTGCCGTTTGGAGTTTCGCCACCCATAAGTGTCATAAGCAGACTGTAGTCCTGAAACAACTATGATAATGAATGAGTATATGTAAATTCTTGATTGTTGATGATATCAATTATGATTTGATTTTTGATCTATACACTTAACTGTTATTCATGACTAAGAAGCATACATGTAAACTGTGAATATGAATAAGTTGTATAACTGTTATGTGTTGAATTAGTGATCACTACCTTGCGTGCATTCTATGATTTTAACTTACGTGAAATCAAAACGTACATAAACTGATCACGCGTGTATGGATATAATAGGCTTTGATTGAATAAATTGAACGAGTAGTTAAGCATACCGAGCAAACCGAGGCGAGTTCACACTATCTACAAGGCATGGGATTCCCGGTGGTTGGGAATGGGTAAAGGATTTAATCGGAAACTGCGTGATCTCCTGGTTTGGAACACGTACACACCCTCTTCATTGAAGGGTGACAACACGTAATAATGGTATAATTGGAAACCGCGTAATCTCCTGGTTTGGGGGTTACGTACACACCCTCTTTATTGAAGGGTGACAACACGGATACTAGACCAAAAACTCTATCATGAAGTCCCTCACTTTTATATCGACTTAATCGTCGGGCCAATGGCGAGCGGGTCATTAGTTAGATAGCGCTATTTAGGTTTGACAAGCCTCACACTGTGCCGCAGAGGACGGGCATGAACTAATGGATCTGGGCACTAGTCAATGATGATAGACATTGACGTCAGGGCACCATCTTGCTTTAGTCAGTGGTCGATATGGTAAACGGGTCTAGTGGTTCACATGGGGAAGCCCCCACTAATTATGGATATGTTTGGGAAACAGGGTAAACTGGTTAACTTACGACTTACAAACGAACTCCTGGTTTTTTAAACAACTTAACAATGAACACCAACTGTGAACTCGCTCAACTTTGTTGTTGACTCGTTGTTACATGCCTTGCAGGTCGTTAGGTATACACGGAGCTTGCACGAGGAGGCGCGGTCGTTGTGGGACATGGATAGTCTTATGCCATGTTAAACATTGATATATTTGAACTTATACTTTGGGTTTACACATTTTTCTTCCGCTTACAACTTAAACTATGTTTTGTCGAAACACCAATTATATTGTGTTGGGTTTTACTCTTATTCACATGCTATGTTCAATATGATTGGTGGCTTGATCCTGGTCAGTCACGCCTCCATGCGGTGATACTCCGCTAGTGGAATTTGGGGGTGTGGCAAACTAGACATTGGTCTGTATTACAAAGGAGGTACTAGTGATAGGACCAACATTGCACCAAAGATTGAAACAGTTTTCAATCCAAAAAGTTCTTCTGAAGGTTCATCTCAAGGATCAAGTAGCAAAACTGGATTCTCTTGATATCCATCGTTTGATCCAAATTTTTCAGCAACCAAAAGTGGCAAAGTACTACAATGCAACATTGCATTAAATCTTGAAAATGATCAAAATTACTCTGAAGAAGTAGCCAAAAGTGATATGTCTTTGTTGGTGACTGTGTTAGAGCCTTATGGGAGTTTAGTTGCAGGAAGGATCGGAAATCCAATGTTGACAAAAGAGGATTACGATCAGATTGATGCTGAAGAGATGGAACTTATGGATATTAAGTGGTGTTTGGCTAGTATGTTGAGAAGAGCTGAAAAGTTTAAACAGATTACGGGAAGAGATGATTTTCGTGATGCAAATGTTTCTACTTTAGGATTTGATAAATCTAAAGTTACTTGTTTTCGTTGCAGGAAAAAAGGTCATTTCAAGCGAGAATGCACAAACCGCGAAGCAAGTGGAGCTCAAAATCCTTTTGGAAACAACGATTATTATCGGAAAGCAATTTATCATCAAGTTGCTCAACAGCCGTATTAACCACAAGCACAAACTACTCATGCTAGGAAGGAGATTGAAGAATCAAAGAAAGCATATCTAGTTAATCAAGATAATGAAAGATCGTCAAAAGGTTTTAGTTGGGACAAATATATTTCAGCAGAGAGTAAAGCATGTTTGACAGATCAAGATAATGAAAGGATTCCAAAAGATTTCAGTTGGGATGATTATGATCCTAACAGAACTGCAGATTATAAAGCTTTTGTTGCTCAAGTCGTTGAAGACGGTGAAGATGATTATTGGGCAGATAGAATGAAAGAGCTTTTAAAATTTCAAGCCGAGAGAGATAAAGAAAGAATGAAAGATTGAAGTAGAAGCTGATGCAGAAAAGGTGTCTGAGAATTATGAAAACTGTGAGACTATGAAGAAGCACAACAATGAGTTGATTCACAACATGAACAGGTTGAAAGAATCGTATGATGTCTTAAACAAAGCCATGAATCAATATTACGAGTCAAGCAGTGAACAAGCTACAACCATGAAGACACTCAATGGTCAATTATTACATTGATATGTGTGCTGAGCTTGAACAGAAATTAGAAATTCAGAGAATAGAAACTGAAAGAGTAAACAAGTTGTTAAAAAGTTACTCATGTTCTTCTTATGTGATTGGCAGGATTTACCCTACAGTTGAAGGCATGAAGGCGTTCAAAGAAAAGGATACTGAAGTGAAGAATTATGGTAAGAAACAAAGTTTTGGCTATAACAAGTGTCCATCCCCACTTGAAAATGGATATTCTACACGAAATCCAAATTCAGAAAGAGTCAAAAAGGCAACCAACTTACAGTGGGAATCTAAGTCTTCAGATAACTTGCCAGACAACATTGATGTCACTTTCACATCATCAGACACTGATCATGAGTCCGAGATAATTAAGAAAGTGGTCAATCAGGTGTTGGATAAAGATGAAACAGAGGAGTCTAAGTCAGAGTCAAAGTCTGAGTCCGACACTTCAAGTCCAACAGTCAAACAGGGCAAAAGAGTTTACAATAAAGATTTTCTGTTATCACAAAATAATTTGAATAATGAAACATTCAAAGTAGCATATACTTTGAATGATTCTGACAAATTATATTCTGATGAAGAATTTCCAATAAGAGGTGTTAAAACTGAAATGATTAAAAAGGTTTTCAAACTAACAGAAATTAATATTTCTGAAATAAAAGATGTAAATCCTACTGAAAAACCTAGACCTTATACCTCAAGAGTTCAACAAAGGTTAATCAAGAAAAGGGGTTACAGTTTTGGTTCAGGTTATCGAAAGAAACCAAACCATAACGGTAATTTCAAAAAGAAGGGATTAGGTTTTATTCCACCAAAAAATCATAAAAATGAGAAAACTTATAAAATAAAAATTGTTTTTGTTTCAGGAACATCATCTGAAGAAGAAAAAGAGCATTTGTTCAGGAAGCAGACAAACAAAGAATTCCTTGCTAAAAAGCAAGAAGGAATGAAGAAGGAAGTTGCTCAGAAGAAGGAGACAAGAACCTGTTTTCAATGCAAAACAGTTGGTCATATTGCCAGGAATTGTCCAAAGGCAATCTAAACAAAACAGGGGGTTTCTCTTAAATTGAAAGAAAAGATGGTTGAAAATGAACCACCAACCAAACAATTTAAAGTTTTCAAAAATTCAAAATTTGAGGTTGGTGAGTGTTCAAAAGGTTTTTACAAAAGAAAGGTGAATCTTAACAATCAAAAGTGGGTTGTTAAGAAATCAGATGATAGTTCTAGCAATGATTCTGATTCGTCAAAATCAGAGGAGATATTTTCTGGCGATGAATCTGACTCGTCAAGGTCAGAGGAGCCACATGTTGAGCTAAAAGGTGAAAATTCAGTTCCGCCATTGGATGATGCAAACTTTCCACCATTGCGGGCTGAAAATTTAAAATCAAAAATTGGAAAAGTTGAAATTTCAAATCAATTCTTTTCTAAAAAGAAAGAATTTGATGTTGAAAAAGCCTTTAACCCCACAGTTCAAAATATTTTTGGAAAAATGATTGACGGGAAGGTCAAAGGGGTAAAGGAATTTTATGAAAAGAAAAAGAAGAAACCAGATGAAGATGGTTCACCCCAGGTTAGTAACTGGGATAGAACCTATGATGACTAAAATCCAGGACTTGTCGGAACTCCCAAGTTGGTAATCGTGGAGCAGGTATCGGCATCTTTCTTGAGAAATTCACATCTGTGAAATTTCGACCTACAAGTGGTAGTATTCTTGAAAATTGTCATATTTCATTTTACAAATGGTATGGTTTATAAGTGAACCTACAAGTGGTTAAAAAAGGGTTTTCACCTACAAGTGGTTAATCAAGGTCATTAAGTTGAACTTGATTTAACTTTCATACAAATGGTTGAAGGAACAATATGATGAATATATCCCCAATTTTTACAAATGGTATCAATAAAACTTATTTTCCGAAAAAACCATTTTGATTAAAAAAAACTTAAGTGTTTTTGTAGGATCGTTTGCACGACCAAACGAGTCGTTCAGAAGAGATCTCGTCCAATACGAGAGGCAGAATCAAACGTATCGGAGTTATTTCAGCTACAAACATACGAGAATCACTTTAACTATCTCTTGTATTGATTTGAAGACGATTACAGACCTGGAGATACTTCGGCAGAGCTTCGCTACCGGAATGACCAAGTTACAAATGAAAGACTCAAGCTCACTATATATAGGCCAGCCACTCCACATGAGGTGGACATGTTCCAGTCCACATGAAGTGAACATGTTCCAGTCCACATGAAGTGACCTTGTCCAGTTCATGTGAACTGACTTGTTTTGGCCAGTTTCCAGTTTTTCTCGTTCTATGTGATTTGATCTATCAAACCTATTACAAGACTCGATACAAGACGAAGTCGACAGACGTATGCACCAACAGACTCCCCCTCGGATGTTGACGAGTCTGAAGTGTCGAGTCTTCACAATCTTCAGCCTTGATCAATCTTCGGGCTTCTAAATCTCAATCTATCTCTTCACATTCTCTTGATCAGATCTCTTGAT
>JARYGA010036657.1:0-23008 GCA_030545235.1 Helianthus tuberosus | reverse complement strand
AGGCTGCAGATGTGAATCATCTGAGCTAACCACTGTTGGTGACTTTGATGATCCAACAGGGTCTTGAAATGGAGGTGGAGGAATAGGAGGAAGTGGTATGGAAACATGTTGATTTTTATCCACTGTTTGAGGATTTTTATCAACAGTGTTTGATGATGTGGAAGCAGGGGTTAAAGGGCTACTTTGGTCAACAACTGTTGAGGTAGCAGTGGTTGAGCTTTGACAGGTGTTTTGAACAGCTGCTGCTCTGGCAATGGATTTGAAATTTTGTTGTGGGATGATCACTTCATATCCATTGTCTGATGGAGGTGGTTGAGATGGACCTACACTGTTAGTCTTGACAGAAACATTTTCAAAAGTAAATTTATCAAGATCAAATAACTCAGCAGGATTGCAGGGATTTTCATTGAAGAGAGTTCATTGAACTTCACATTCAAAGTATCTTCCACTGTCTTAGTCCTAGTGTTGAACACTTTGTCGACCTTAGCAGTGGTTGAGTATCCCAAATGATAACCACAATCTACTTTGGATGCAAATTTTGAAATTGAGTCTTTTAGGTTCAAAATAAAGCATGGGCAGCCAAATAATTTAAAGTATGAGATCAGTGGTTTGATTTTATACAGAATTTCATAGGCAGTCTTTTGATGCCTGGAGTTGATCAAAACCCTGTTCTGGACATAGCAAGCAGTGTTTACTGCCTCTGCCCAGAAAGTTAATGGCAAACCTGAATCAACAAGCATGGTTCTGGCAGCCTCTATCAGTGTTCTGTTCTTTCTCTCAACAACTCCATTTTGTTCTGGTGTTCTTGGAATGTTGTACTGCCTTACAATTCCTTTTGACACACAAAACTCATTCAACTCCCTATTTCTGAATTCTGTGACATTGTCACTCCTAAAGACTTTTACTGGTAAGTCAAACTGCTTTTCAACCTGTTTTACAAAGTCTTGCAGAATGCCTGCAGACTCATCTTTAGAATGTAAGAAATAAGTCCATGTAAACCTAGAAAAGTCATCTACAATAACCAAACAATATCTTTTCTTTTTGAGACTCATGACTTTTACTGGTCCAAACAGATCCATGTGCAACATTTGCAAGCACTTGGTTGTTTTAGACTCTTCAATGGACTTAAATGAGCTTTTATGTTGTTTTCCTTTTAAGCAGGAAACACAATGCTCAGGACAGGTGAACAATTTTTGAGGAAGACCTCTTACAAGTCCCTAGTTTGACAAAGTAGTGATTGTCTTGAGATTTGTGTGCCCTAATCTTCTGTGCCATAGTTCTGTCTCTTTGTTAGAGGCAGCTGAGAACAGACAGGCATCTGTTCTGGGGCTCTTTTTTGACAAATCAACTACATAAACATTGCCCCTTCTTTGAGCAACAAGTTGGGTTTTTCCATTTTTTATTATTTCTTCAATCTTTTTAACCATTTCTGGTCTAACAATCTTACAACACTCCTTAGTAAAAAATGATTCATATCCTTTGTCACTCATTTGAGAGACCCTAAGGAGGTTGAATTTTAGATTGTCTATCATATTGACATTTTCAAACCTAACATTTCCAGACTGTACTGTACCAGAACCCATCACCTTCCCTTTACTATTATTACCAAAAGATATATCACCCCATCCATGAGTTTTAAAACCTTTGAGTAGGGCTCTACATCCAGTCATGTGCCTGGAGCCTCCACTATCTACATACCAAAGACTATCTAAGCATGCAAAAGCTCCCTACACATCAAGTAAATAATTAGTTCAGGAGGGTCTCCAAAGCCAATAAGGCTTTGGATGGGGTCTCAACAGTGTCTATGTTAAGGTCAGGAAGATGGACAGTGGTTAGATCAGGGGATTGAGCAATTTTTGAAACTTGTTTCTCTAACCACTGTTGGGAGCCATTTCCTATCAACTCTTGATATTCAAAGGGATGCCTATTCACTCTTGGTTTAGAAGGCCTTTTGTAGGCTTCATAAACATGTGGGACCCTTGGATGTGGTGGTTGGCCTTTACCTCTTCTATATTGGTTGGCAGGGGGTGCATCTGTCACTTGAACCTCTCTTTTAATAGAGTTTTGGTTCAGCTGTTTTGTAACAGCTGTTTGGACAGGCACAAAAGATGGTTGTTTCTTGACTTGTGAACTTGATGAACTCATGGGTGTTTTTGAAGTGTACTCATTCTTTTTTACATCAAAGGATTTAAGATACACACACTCCTGAGTGAGATGGTTTGATTTACCACAGATGGTACAGCTCTTTGAAGGCACAATGATGCTTGTTTTGTTAATATCATATGCTTTTAGATGAAAACAATCTTTGGTCAAATGATTTTTCTTTTCACAGAAATCACAAAACAAGTGTTTAACCTTTTCTTTTCTTCTTTTTAGACTCCCTTGCAATAGAGTTTTGAACCACTATTGGGATGTCCTTAAGAGGAATGATCTTGGCCTTTGGAGCTTTGACACCATCCACAGTTTTGAAATCCATGGGTTTAAAAATTTCAAGGATGTCACACTCATTAGACCATGTGGGTTTAAATTGGTATTTCTCAATCTCCTCAAAAGTTAAGGACCCCACAGATCTTTCCAAAGTGATTTTGTTGCCAAGTCTATCAGTTATTTTAACTTCTTGACCATCCTTGTTGGTGGGTATGATTTGTGACACCCGGCTTTTCAGGCCGTACCGTACAATTTTAACACGTGTTGTGAATCGGTAACAGGGCTATATTTGACTGGTTATGATGTTTATATGTGAAATTTAATGTATTGGTAAAATTAAACTTTGATAAAAATTATGTTGGCAACGGTAAGATAAACGCTTATCGCGTAAAGATTAAAATGCGAAACAAATGTCGATGACCACCCGATCAGTGTTAAAATCCTAAAAATAATCTGTTATGATTAGAATAATTATTTTAATCATATCCGTGTGGAAAAATAATTTGAAACGCTAGGAAACTCTATTTTTCGAGTTTAAGCGCGTACCGCGCGATGCAGCGTGTATACCAACAAAATAATGTCAACACAGCCTGTCAAGGCAACTAATAATCAATTTAGTAATAATTTAATGAGTTTATTACTTTAGAATAATAAAAATAAATAAAAACGCACAAATCCCTATTTTTGCGATTTTAAGCGCATACCGCGCAACACATCGCGCATACTGCCAAATACCGGCAACGTCGCCAGTCCCGGCAAACAAAATATTGTTCAATAATATTTTGGTGATTTTATTTTTATAGAGCATTAAAAATAATTTAAAACGTGTTAAAACGCTAGATAAAATACCCGGTAACCGGTTAAATACCAGTTTATAGTCTAGAATATGTATATATGTGTACATATACGATTATATATGTGTGTATAAGAGAGAGAATGGCTGGTTGGCAGCCATACAATTGATTATTTCTCTCTCTCCTCCATCTATTGGCTAACAAGGGTGGTGGTGATGAGTGTGTGCTTTTGTGTCCCCCATAACTTCACCATTCCAATACCCAACTTCATTTCAAACACTCATTGTCACACCCTGGCTTTGCGGAAGCGTGGTTAATTTTGGTGTGACTTCTTAATACCATAGCTTAACCATAACAAAGCTATATGAAATAAAATCATGCAAGATCATCCATTTGATTAAGTTTTAAAACCAGAGTAACATACCATTGTCTTAGAGACTTACAACATCGTAACATAAAACATTGTCTTGAAAAACATAAACATCAACATGAAATAAACGCAGTTTAAGATTTGTGACTCGTCCAGGAAAAAGTCACATTTCCTAAACCCGGATGACCTCGGAACCCATATGCAGCGGGAAAACATAACATACCGCGCCAGATCTTTAATTTCCTGAAATACATGTAAGTTGAAAAATCAACAATAATGTTGAGCGAGTTCATGTGTAAGTGAGTAAGTAAACCTTTGTGAGTATAAAAATAGTCTTGGTATGTAGCAAATAAGGGAATTGAGATCACCAATGGTTTGCAAGGCCACTGATATATGTGAAGTGCAAATAGGGAGACTCAAACCTAGCAGATTTCGCCACGGCATTAGTATGTGGACAAAGTCACCCCAAGGTCCGTTTCTAGTTTGGCCTGGGGCTGGGCTCGCTACACCCAGATAGATCTACCGCTCCTGTCCCTCGGTCCCGTTATGAGGACTAATGGCCTCATATTGCTCCTACCCACTCACATGATCTAAGTAGTAAACCTCCTTACGCTAACCATACCGTGTATAAAGTACTTGTAATCAAAGTAACATGTATTTCACCCCCGCAGTTAAGAAAACTGAAAACAGTTAGAGAAAAGGGGGACATGAACTCACAGTGGTGCGTCTCTACCAAGTATGCCTCCAAATCGATCAGCTGTATGACGACCTACACGTGCTAACTCTATTAGACGGACGGCCGTGCCTTAGCTTTATGGTTTAAGTTTTTGAGAAATAGTTAGGCAACTATTTCGTGTTTACATTCTGTATACTTGGAAGTTATTCTCCTTCCCAAGGATGGGGGATTTAATACATGTGTGCTAGTAACATTCGGATTTCACTATTAAGTCTCACTTAATATATTTTATTTCCAACTTCAAAACATAAATATTCTTCCCAAAAATATTATATTTTAATACATGTGATTTTCCCAAAATAATACTTAGTAATATTATTTTTACTCTAAAAATAATATTTACGTAGTTCACAAAATAATTATAAACACTTATACAAGTGATGTTGTGAAAAATATATACTAAATATATATATGTATCACGTTTTATTTTGTGAAATCCCACCTCCGGTATTTTGTAAATAAGTTGTGGCGAAATCTATAATTCGAAAACAAGTCAAAATGTATTTCTAACACTTATAGTGAAAATATTTCTAAGTGTTAGGTTTTTGGGAAAATTTTGCCAGAGTTTCCTCTGTAACTGGAGGTGGCCACGCTTTCAAGCGTATCATTTTCTTTTATAAATCAAACCAACAATCCTCTTATTCAACCAAAACAATGTTCAAATCACAACTAGTCAAAATATGTATATAAATCGCATAAACTTCATGAACTTGTGATTTATCCAAACTGTGAAGTAAATCTCATTACTTTTAGTGGATCTATATATAAAACAATCCGATTTTGTAAAAACCTCGTTTTTATGGAAGTTCCGTCTTTACAACTTCTCGTCAATTTTTACAAAAATAGTTATTTTGTCGAAACTTTGTGTTACACAAGTGTTTACACACTTGTGTGTTCTAAAAACCACTCTTGTTAGTGTAAGATCCGTCTTTAGAAAAACATGATTTCTTTGACACTCGGTCCTTTGAAAATACCACCTGTAGATCCGTAGATCTACTAGTTTTAAACACTATTGTACAAACTAAAACACTTTTACACAAGTTCATAATTCTTGTGTGGTAGAGTTTCATCTTCTAACCCTTGTTATACTTAAACAAGCTTTATGTCATAATCCAAGATCATGACTAAACTGGGTTAAATGATGATCCGAGCTACCACAACATAGATCGGGTCCAAATAATCACACAAATCAAATACTACAACATTTACACCACTTATGAGCTATTAACCAACATTTTTCATGTTTTTAGTAGACTTTAATGCACCATTTTGTAAGATTTCGAGTTTTAATCATTACACCACATATTAACCGCTTTAGATTAGTTCAAGATAGGGATTTAAACATCATACCACTAGCTCGAGGCTAGGGAAGAATCTACGCGCAAATGAGGTGGATAAAAGCAAGATAAAGAGGTCCTTCGCCTTCCGATTGCACCAAGCTTCCTAATATGCGACCCTTAACACTTGTAGATGCTTGGAACTTGCAAGATCAAACTCGAAAATGGATGGGTGTGTGGGTGTGGGTTCGGCCGAGAGCCAAAGGGAGAGAGAGAGTAGTGTTCTTGTGTTGTTGTGACAAATGAACTTATGTGCATTCTCAAGTTACTTATAGACAATTGTGGGATTAATAACCAATGGATCACATGTCATTTAGATATTAGACATTGTGATTAAAATAATCAAAAGAAATCAAAGGGTGTCCCCTCTAGTTTGGGGCCGGTTAGCAAGGGGGGGGGGGTCTTGGTCCATTTCCAAGTATTAGTTAGCTACTAGTTAAGATAAGTAGGTTAGTTAAGTAGTTAACTTGGTTAGTTGTGTGTCGTGTGTTATGACGGGTGTTAGGGTATTCAGGGACCCTAACTGGCTCAGAAAAAAAAGATAAATAATGAAAATAACAATATTTTCATGTTTCGGGTATAGTCCGGTTGTTCGGTTGGATAGTAATCCGTTAAAGTGCTAACAAAGCTTTAAAGTGTCGTTATTACCCCTTTTAGTGACACAACTCATTTCTGACACTTTGGAAAGTGTCTAGTAATATTTTTCTCAAGTTTTGGCACTTTATTAGTTAGCTAAAAGCTGAATTATTATGTAAAGTGCTGAGTTTTGTACTTAGAGTACATTTTAGGCACATCCAGTCATTGTGACTTATTCCTAGAGACGCAGTTCTACAACCCTTATATCCCTACACTCACCACTAGTGTAGTAAAATATTTCAGGCTCTTACAGGCCTTAGAGGCAGTGTCTGCCTGATGCTGGCTCATCAGCATGTTCAATAGGTTATCCGTTATAGTGCTACTGTGCTTTTTGTGCATCATGTTTGTCACTAAGGTTCAGCATGTAAATAATGTAGTGACAGCAAGTAAAGTATGATGCAAGTAAGTACATGTATCAGTATTCAAGTAGCAGTTTATTCACAAGTTCAAGCAAGCACAGTAATTAAGCAATAATTAATTATTAATTAAGTCGTACGGATACCTGGTTTAGTGAGGGTTGTCACACTCATCACTCTCTCATAAAGATTCAGCCGAAAACTCCCTTCACAACCCCATATTTTCGAAAATATTAATGTTCTAGCAAGAACCAAATTAAATCCAAGGTGTTTCTAAGCTATTTTGAAGGTCCAAAGGTGTTTTCAAGGTGAAACATGCTCCATAATCTCAAAATCTTGTCAAAAACCCACTAAAATCTTGAAAGGTATAAACTTGTTTTTAAAACCATGTTCTTGGTTTTTGATGAAGAAGATGATAGTAAAAAGTTTATCTTGTTCTTGGATTTAAACATAAACTTGAAAACTAAAACAAATGGGTTTTTAAAGGAAAATAAAATGGATGAAGTTGTATGTATATGTGTGGCCGTATGTGTATATATATAGACATAGAGTTTGAGTTTTGATTTTCTTGATGTTCTTGATTGATAAGAATCAAAAGGTGAATGCATGTATGTTTAAAAGGTGTCATATGAAAGCTTTTTTATTTAAAATGAGTTTATGTGAAAAGTGATGCTTTGATAATGATCATAGGAAGATGAGAATCTTCTTGAATGTTTGAATATGGGTTAAATGCATGATGGATAAAAATTAGATCATGCATGTTGATGATGATGTTATATGGATACATTAGATGCATTTACTTGAACATGCATGATGATTAGTGGTCATAAAATGATGATTTAAGCATGACTTGATAAAAATGAGTTTTGATCAGAAAATAAACACTAAAAATATGAGTATTTGAAGTGCTAAAATGATATAAAACTTTGTCATAAGGTTTACTAGCTTTGCATGTTATACATGAGGCTTAGAAACTTGTAAAATAGGTGAAATAATGTGATTTGAGTATGATTTAGTAAAAATCAGTTATGAGCAGATTATAAACACTAAAATAAAGTTATTTTAAAGTGCTTAGTGATTTATAACTTTGACATAATGTTTACTAGCTTTGCAGGTTGTACTTGGTGCTTTAAAAGTTGTAAAATACGTGAAATCGCATGATTTATGTGATTTACACAAAAACTGCACTAATCTGATCATAACCACTATTTTAACAGTAAATAACATGTATTGTGTTAAAATATCTAGTCGTTTCGAGTTGGGATGATTATAGTAACGTTTAACGCAAAACTATGCGTTAAAACGGTCAAAAATTGGCTTTTCGAGTGATTTTTATAAAACTGATTTAGATCAGTAAGTAAACTGATATTTTTAGTTAAAAATAAGCATTTAAACTAATTTTAAGTTTACTTGGTGTTTGGTTGGCCATACGTGACTTCTGACGCCCGAAAACGTTACCGAATCGCTAAAATACGCATTTTTCTAAGTACACTAGTATGGGTAAAATTTTGGGTAAACCTTATGTGTTAAAACGTGTTATGTGATTTAAACATGAAAATGTGAAAGTATGTTAAGTTTTAACATGTTGTTGGAAGTTTAGACTTTGCATGTATATTTGTGCATTTTGTGCGGTAGAAACGGTAAAAATCGCGTTAAAGATGTAACTTGTTTGTCGAGCATGAAAATTTGATACTTATGAGATGTTTTAGGTATATCTACTTTAAAAATCACAAAATAGATAAGTTAACAAGATTTCACGTGTTTCGGTGTTAAATTATGTGAACGTTTATGTATATATATTACGACACGCAAATCGTAGATATATTGCGTATAAACGGGAGAGTTAACGGATATACACAATAATGGTCACCAATAAAATCGTTCAAGTCGCAAAATCATAAATATATATATATATATATATATATATATATATATGAACTCATATATATATATATTAACGTGCCAACATAATCAAAAATGACAACTTTTCTAGAAAATATCTAAGTTATGTGATAATTCTAAGAAACAGAGAAAGTTAGGATTTTTGTGTTATGAATATTGATTTAAAATCGTTCCTATATATATAATAGGACGTGTAGAAATCAATCTATGGGATTACGCTATTTAAAATACGCACCCAAAGGTGAGTGTCACTAAACCCCTCTTTTTACTACTTTGTATATATTTTGGGGGTAGAACACGTCATTAAAAGGGTTTAATAATGTTTTCGAAATAAAACATACCTTTTAATATAAAATATATATTTTCGCTGAAAATATATGAGATTTGATAAGTCATACGTTTCAAAGTAAAACGTTTTTTTATGAATGAATATTGAAAGTACGGTATTTTCCTAAGCGAAACACGACCGTACGGATTGGGGATGAATTCCGGACTGGGTCTCAACATTTGAGTGACAGGGGAATTCGTATAACATCGTCTATTAAATTGACATATTAGTAGGATATATATATTGTACGTGAGGCAGACATCATATTGTTCTTCGAGAAAGAACCCTGCGCCTATGATGTCATTTAATCATTTAAGTAATGTACGCGAGGAATTGTTGGTAGATCTTTCGAGTTGACAACCCCGTCGTGACCGGTCGCCCCGTGTCAAGTCAAGCGACGAATTTTGATTCTGTTTATTGTCTAGCATTGATTATCCCTGCATGGTTAATATATAGTTCGTATCGTCTAGCTAACATACGAGTTTGAAAGTTGACGCAATAATTTAATATACAAAACTTGGGCAGTAACAATATTGTCGGGTTCATGAAATTGCGACTGAAGGCCCATGGATTTTATTAAGAAAGTAAAATGGACTTTCTCATAATTAAATGGATGTTTTTAAATAAACACCTAAACAGAAAGTTTTCCTTGGAATAAAATTGTTTGTAAGTGAATATGAGAACTGACCTTCCTTTGTGTTGACACTTGATTTTTAACGTGTTCTACAGGTACTTGAGTTCGGCTTCGGGAATTATCGCGTATCTTGTGATTGTTGATGCATGTTTTGTCACTTAAATATGTTGGACTAACTTTAAAACTTTCTGGGACAAATGTAATAAGATCCGTAAGGATCAAAGGCAATTTAACTATATTGTGGTTGTGGTTTTGGGACGTCATGTTTAAAAACTTATCTTTTAATTTAGTTAATATGTCCAACAATTAAATGCATCAAACATCAAAGATAGAAATGGGCACCAGCTTCCGTCACCACTACGTTTTATCTTCCGCTGCGACGTTTTTGGGGTGTGACATGATTTCAACAGAACCAGATTGATTTGCAGCAGTGTTTTCAACTTGGTCATTTTTCCTAAACCCTATGCCAAATTTTACATTGCTTTCAATATGTTTTTCAAGCATAATCTCATAACCTTTGCAGGATTCCACCCATTTTTCACATGTGATTTGGGTGGATTCCAACTCCTTTTTGCAGACCTCATATATTTCTATCATTGTCTGAAGTTGGTCCTTGGTTATGCTTTGCTCTTGTTTGAGGCTGCAAATCTCATTTTCTTTTTCTGATAATTTGTTTTTCAATTCTTTTAAAGATTTTTCAAATTGTACTTCACCATTTAACAATCTATCTCTAAGGTTTTCATTCACCTCCTTAATGTTTGCAAATGCTATGATGCATTTGTCTAAACAAATGTTTTTAAGAACCTGGGGTGATACCTTAGTTGCAGCCATCATGGCACAATCACAGATATGTTCACTTTCTTCTTGCACTTTCTCTTCTTTTTCATCTTGTTTCTTCTCTTCTTCTTCAGACAAGGGTCAGACAGTGGTTCCAATAGGGGTTCTGAATTTTCTCCCAACAGTATTTCACCAGCAACAACATTAACCACTGCTTCAGCAATTGTATCCACTGTTTCTTCACTTGACTGTCCTTCTTCAGTTTCCAGCCCTTCTGGTATAGACTCCAATGCTACCAAACAAAAATCATCACTAGAAGCATTATTTTGAGCATAGAGTGCAAAATTTTCATCACCTAGCTCTTTAGGTAAGCTAATCCAGTCAACAAAGCCTTGGGTGAAAAAGCTTTGCTGGTTTGGTTGAACCACTGCTGGTGCAGCTTGTTGAGGTGCAACTTGTTGCACCTGAACCTGAGGAGCTAGGGCTTGGACATACTGTATCTGAGGAACAGTGGTTTGGACATAGTGAACAGGAACAGTGGTTGTAGGATGTGCATAATGAGCAGTGTTTACATGAGCAGCAGGGGTATACTGGGCATAATGCACAATGTTTTGGTTATTTTGTGGTCTAGGGTTAGAGCCAGGATGTGTGATGATTGGTCCACTAGTTTGACTCCTGGACTCTCTAGCAAAATGACCTAACCTATTACACTTGTAGCATTTCATCTTTGATTTATCCAACTCTACTTTTAAGTTCCCATGTAACCCTGGAAATTTTCTCCCTGTCCTTTTATAAAACTTGCTGGTTCTATCACTCAATAGTGCAAGTTGGTGTAATATGTCCATTTCCTCTAAACCAGTTGGATCAAAATGCTGTAGATCATTGAGTTCAATGCACATATTGTCAGAATTCTGGTTTTCCCCATTAGCTGTAAAAGCATAATTGGATGAGTAAGAATCAGAGTTGTTAAAAGCTCCACCAGCTGTTATGTCAATGTAATGATCATAACCCTGATCCTTACTACTACCAGATTCTTCCTGACCCAAAAGTGTTGTGTTACCAAATGAATAGTCATCTGCAACCTTCCCAGACTCTTGTAACTTCTTTTTCTAGTTCAACTCCCTTTCATAGGTCAAGAGTCTACCATGAAACTGGGTTAGGGTCAGATCTTTGAACCCAACTGAATTCCTGGTTACAAAAGAAACTGTGTCCCATTTTTCTGGAAGTGACCTGAGAAACCTACTATTTTGCGTTGCATTAGCAAATTCAACCTTAACAAGTTTCAATTCACTTATGAGACAACTAAATTGCTCAAACTATTGTGTTAATGATTCACCCTTAATGTGACAAAAGGTTTCATACTGTTGATTCAGAATTTCCCTGTTATTTTCAATTACTTCTTCAGTCCCCGAAATTGTTCCTTAAATGCATCCCACAATTCCTTAGCACTGTTACAGTGTAACAGCCCAACATAAATTTCATTTGGGAGTGCAGATGCAACGATGCTAAATGCCTTGGCATCCAGTTCAATTTTCTGAAAATCCTAGTCATTATAGTTTTCAACGTTCTTAGGTTCAAAAACTTTTGGATCCTCAGCACTCGGCACCATTGGAACATGTGATCCAAAGATAACCGACTTCCAACATCCGGTATTCTGTTGATCTAGGATGTGACCCATCCTTCTCTCCCAGATGTTGTATTCAGATCTAACCAACATTGGTGGTTTGAAGAGAGAACCAATGTTATTAGTGTTATCCTGTGATTGTGACGTCATTCTGGTTGTTTTTGCAGGAACTGAATAAACAACTTTATACGTGATTATACCTTACTCTATTTTACAACTAAAACCGAATAATCTAAAGTATCAACGAAATTAAACTGAACTTTTACGTCAAAATGATTGTTAGATCAAATTTGACGTAAAAGCTCTGATACCAATTGTTAGGATCTGAGTTTCCTTTGATTATGTTTGTTTGATTAAAATGAAGATGAAAATGAAACATAGTTAAATAGAGCGGAAATAAATGAAACAAACTTTCAATACACAATCAATGAGAGAAATAGTTTTAGCAAACATGTTTATCTTGAAATCGAATGATTGTATTTATTACAACTATCAATAACAATGCATGCATGTACTAATCTCCCCCTCAGCCTGAGCTCACTATGATTGTTCGTACAAAATGACTTGGTGATGAAGAGAGCTAATAGAACAGTACAGGGTACTGTTCTATATGTAGTACAGAACAAACCACTGAGCATCTTTGGCTAACGTCACCATGAAAGTGACATCTAACCTCCTAACAACCTCTAACAACTGAGCTACATAAACACTGTTGTCTAACTACTGACTACAAATACAATACAATACAATACAATGAATAAAGTAAATTACTGCTTCTTCATTCCACTGTTATACCTCCAGCAGTGCTTTGTATCTTCACCAGTACTTGACCCATATCAGCAGATTGAGCATCAGTGCTTTATCTTCAACAGTCTTTAGACATCAGCGGTTGTTGAGAAGGGCAATACTTAGAGGTCAGCAGATGATAGGGCCACTTTCAAGGGGAAAGACTAAGTACAAACAACTGCTTATTCTGGATCCACTGATCTAATCCAGTTTTGGCTTTATCAACTGTTCCTTTGTAGGGTTCAATCCCAACAGGGCAAAAGGAATTAAATATGAGACAAAGACGCTGGATGGAGATACTAAGTGATTATGATTTTAATATCCAATATCATGCAGGAAAGGCAAATGTAGTAGCCGATGCCTTATGTCGAAAATATCATGAAAAGCCAAAAAGAGTACGTTCTCTTAAATTGAATCCGCAGATAGATTTAAATGAGCAAATTAGAGAAAAACAAGAATCAGTAATCAAGGATGATACTGAAAAATTAATGGGTATGATTAAGGAATTAGAACAAGGAACAGATGGAATTTGGAGATTCCATAAGAAAAGAATGTGGATACCTAAACTAGGAAACCTACGTTACCGAATATTAGAAGAAGCCCATAAGTCTAAGTATACGATACATCCTGGAAGTGATAAAATGTATCAAGACTTAAGAAAGAATTTCTGGTGGATAGGAATGAAAAAAGGATATAGCAGCTTATGTTGCCAAGTGTCTAACCTGTTCACAAGTCAAAGCTGAACACCAGATGTCACACCCCAACCAATGGCGGAATCATCGGAGTGGAACTTGTTCAAGATTGCAAGAGACTTCATAACACTATTTGTGACAATATTTAATTCAACCGTTTTCATTTCATAATCAAATTGTCAAAACATTACAAGGAAATTCAAATAACAACATTGCTCAAATCATAACATGACAAAATTGATACAACACTTTAAACCTAACGTCTAAGTGAGTATCTAGGCATCTTTGCTAATCCATTTCATAGCATCATCAATCATCAACCTGTAACATGTTTAAAATCCAATTCAATGCAAAAGCAAAGGCGAGTATACAAGTTTAAGAATAAGTATAAGTATAAGTTTAAAAGTTTAAAAACGAATCCACATGGCAACTTAGTTTATACATGCGCATAATACAAGGCATGCAATATTTCTAGTCAACCCTCTGTTTACGCAAAATGATATAATTCAACATGACCTCTCGTTCACCGGTGGTGCATTACTCCTATAGCACTATACATGTCGAATGGAGGCTCATACAAGCTAATGACTAAAGTATCACATAAGAATCACCCAAGTATAAGCATCAAAATATAACAACACAGCATTCATGTATAAGGATTGTTTTCGTGCAAGTATAAAGAATAAGTTTAAGTGTGGTTTAAGTGTGGTTTAATAAGTTAACATGTTACACCCCAATGTTTGAATATTGTATATTACATGCATATAAGTATTATCTAGGTTATATATCATTATGTCCAATATTTCAAGCATGAGGTAGAAGATTACATCTTCATTTAGGTACCTCTAAGTATCATGGAAATCATGTAGGAGGTAGGAAGAACAAGCTTCCATTTAGGTACCTCTTATGGTTCACCACAACACTTGATGTAAAAACATACAAGGAGGGTCATGAACTATGAATAATACAAGAATATAAATAACTACACTATGAGAAATCATCAAGTAATGTGGGGATTTTAAGTTGGACAACCTAAGTTAGTCCATAATCACACCTTCATTAAGCTTGAAGCTTGAACATCACTTGTGGGTTAACAACCCTAAGTAAAACATAATTCATATGAGGTTTAACCTCTGATTTTTGAATGTCCCAGCCACGTTATTAAGCCCAACTAACGATACAAGTGGTTATGCGCAAAAGGACGTGGGTTTGAGTTGAGTTAGACTCAAGTTAAACAAGTATTAGCAAAGATTAATGAAATCAAATTCAAACAGTGAACTTTGGAGCCTATTTTCCGGAGTTCCAGGGACTTATTTACTGTGAAATACCCATGGAATCGAAGCTAAGGTTGATCCAAGTGCATAGGGAAAAAATGAGCTCAAATGGACAAGAAATGAGTGAGTTATGCTCACTTTACTGAAGAGTAGTGCTACTGTCCGAACTTCAGATTGCAGCAACGATTTTGAGTATTTGAGAGAGTTGTGAGGATGTTTGTAAAGTGAAAATGGCTTGGGGAGGCTTGGGTTTATATACGGAAGGATTAGGGTGGGTGTTAGTTGTGTATTTAATGCCAAAAACCCGTATAAACTCAAAACAAACCCAAATCCCGCTCAAAATCGCGAGCTGTATGGAGGGATCTGATCTGGGGGTTTGTTCGTGGGCATCGAAGGTTTAGGGGAGGGTCTTCGTGGCTGGAATCAAGGGGGGATGGCTGAAGTTTCATTTATTTGCAATTTGGTCCCTGAAGTTTGTTAATTAGGGTTTTTAGGTGTTTTAAGGCTATTTTCGCCATAAAAGCATAGTTTAAGGGAAAATCAAGTGTGGTGAACATAAACCAAATATAATTAAGTGTATGAAGGTCGTATTTAAGTATTGTTTACGATCAAAACATGTTTTATGCATAAGTTTCACATATTTGCAATTTTAGCACATAGTTTCCAAGAATTACGAATAAGCGTCAATTGTTTCATGAAATTGAATGTATGAGCATGTATAAAGTATGTACAACATGAATTAAACAAAATACGAGTTTTATTTATGATCCAAGTCTTGGATTTTACAACGGTTACAAAGAAAGAACGATTACAAGAACAGAAGACTTCCAAAAATAGAAATACAAACAAGACTTGTTATAAATGGAAAGTATGATGAAACAAACAGGTAGTACATAGTGGATGAGATCCAACGTAGCCTTATCTCGGTGGTTCAGTGTTTGTAGGTGCAACGGTGGCTAAAGCTTGTAAGGGTTGTGGGTTTGGCGGAGTGACGACCGCACAATTCTGGATTGAAGCCTTCCGCTTCTTGCCTTTGTTCTTTTTGGATTGGGAGGATGGAGGTTCAACAGAGGTGGTATTATCGGTGGTATCAGTGACGGCATGATGCGCACTCTTCTTCAAAACCTTGTCACAGGTTCCATGAAGTACACAATTGTTGTTAAGTTCGGTGCCTATACGAAAAGCATCTTCGATGGTTTGGGGATTAGCAAAGGCAACATGGTTAGTCAAGGAAGGTGCAACACAATGAATGAATTTGGCTATGGTTTTGGGGACGGAATCGACTTGTCCAGGACAGAGGATACTGAGTTGTTTAAAGCGCGTAATCAGACCATCCATGTCGCTCCCCTTTTGCGTTAGGTTCCAAAATTCATTCTCCAACTTTTGGAGTTCATGAGGGGGCAGAAATGGTCCTTCATAAGCTGCTTAAGTTCGTCCCAAGGCATAGCATGTGCAACCTCGTTTCCTCTCTTGTTGCGTTCAGTAGTCCTCCATTCGAGTGCCCTCGAATGAAAAACTCCCGTTGCATTCAAAGTTCGTAGCTCATCAGGACAACCACTTTGCAAGAAGGTAAGCTCAACCGTGTCAAACCAATTCATCATGGCGGTGGCGTCAACTTTTCCTGTGAACTCTAAGGGTTTACAAGCCATGAATTGCTTGAAGTGGAAGGTTGATTTGGGTTTGTCTGTCTTTGAGTCAACAAATCTATGCGGTGAATCGGGGTTTACCTTAATCTTGCTAACAATTTCAGGTATGACCTTAGCCATTTGCTTGGCCATGAATTTCATACAATCCTTTTGTGACATGGAGTTGGAGCTAGAACCCTTCTTTGATTGGAGCTTCTTGGATGCGCTTGACGAAATCTATAGGATCGAAAGAGAAGGAAAGGATGAGACTCGATCATAAATTCAAAATACGTTTGCAAGTTTAAGCATGTAAGCATGATGTATCACATATGGTTCACACAATTAGCATGAATTTAACAAGTATTCAACAAGTATAAACACGTATGAATGCGTAAAAAGAGTATAAATTTAGTTTGTTCACGAGAATTATTATTGTTTTTGATTGCGCGAGATGTGCGAATTGTGTAACGGTTTTGAAACGAACGAGGTAACAAGTATAAAATCACATATAAATTTAATCATATAAAAGAGAGGCTCATAAAACATAGGATTGTTTCGGGTAGAGAAACGTCGACTACTCCAAAGTGAATCGAAAGTCCTTTCAAATTAGAGAAACGTGCTTTGGCCTATAGGTAAGATACTCTCGTCGAGAAGCGATTAACGGTATCTTACCCTTCCAATTACTACACGTCTCTAATCAATTGAAACAAACGAAACTTTGGCGACATAAAAAATCGAGGAATGGGACTCAATCGACAAGGTGCGGGTTTCAACCCTAACTTGACGATTTCGTACCCTAATGTGTTTGGTACTCGTCGGGTCAAAATATAATTCCGACACTATGACGAGGGTCCACTAGAGTTTGAATTTGAAATTTACCATTTAGATGTTGATTTCACTCCTAGCAAAATGGCGAAATTTCGTGCAAAAATAAGAATAAGCGGAATGAGAGTCGTTCACCAAATTGTGGGTTTCACGCCTATTTTCGTAAACTCGTCTCTTTTGTATAAAGAGTGTCTTCAAGTCTTCAAGTGTATTGTGTAAAATGTCTTAGGAAAGACATTGTGTAAATATTAAGACCAAAGAGAAGAGAAAGAAGCAAAGTAGGAAGAATAACATTTTAAGCATGTAACAAGAATGGTCAAAAATATGGTTCCTACTATAGAATAGGTCGAACATGGCAATTCTACCTAATTCCCTATAGTTATGGCTCTGATACCAATCTGTCACACCCCAAACAATGGCGGAATCATCGGAGTGGGACTTGTTCAAGATTGCAAGAGACTTCATAACACTATTTGTGACAATATTTAATTCAACCGATTTCATTTCATAATCAAATTGTCAAAACATTACAAGGAAATTCAAATAACAACATTGTTCAAATCATAACATGACAAAATTGATACAACACTTTAAACCTAACGTCTAAGTGAGTATCTAGGGATCTTTGCTAATCCATTTCATAGCATCATCAATCATCAACCTGTAACATGTTTAAAATACAATTCAATGTAAAAGGAAAGGCGAGTATACAAGTTTAAGAATAAGTATAAGTTTAAAAGTTTAAAAACGAATCCACATGGCAACTTAGTTTATACATGAGCATAATACAAGGCATGCAATATTTCTAGTCAACCCTCTGTTTATGCAAAATGATATAATTCAACATGACCTCTCGTTCACGGGTGGTGCGTTACTCCTATAGCGCTATACATGTCGAATGGAGGCTCATACAAGCTAATGACTAAAGTATCACATAAGAATCACCCAAGTATAAGCATCAAGATATAACAACATAGCATTCATGTATAAGGATTGTTTTCATGCAAGTATAAAGAATAAGTTTAAGTGTGGTTTAATAACTTAACATGTTACACCCCAAAAGTGGTAAACATAAAAAGGGGGTTTACAGGTATACTCACGGTTTTGCAAGTCTTCACTTGTGAATCCACGAGTTAGTTGTTGTTGGAGGTAGGAACACCAAGTCCTTCTACACGAAGAAACGAAGTGTATGAGTTTCAGAGATTAACGGTAGATTAGGGATTTAGGAATTTAAAACACAAGAACATATGTATACGAAAGTAATCATCCTTGAACACAAAGTACTTGTTTTGACACTATGAAACCTCAAGGGTTAATGTTTTCATGAGTGGTATATTCATTAGAATCATACAAGTCTTATGTCTTAGATGATGTTATTCTAACACTTTGACGAATGAACACAAGTTCACCATCAATGTTCGAATATTGTATATTACATGCATATAAGTATTATCTATGTTATATATCATTATGTCCAATATTTCAAGCATGAGGTAGAAGATTACATCTTCATTTAGGTACCTCTAAGTATCATGGAAATCATGTAGGAGGTAGGAAGAACAAGCTTCCATTTAGGTACCTCTTATGGTTCACCACTACACTTGATGTAAAAACATACAAGGAGGGTCATGAACCATGAATAATACAAGAATATAAACAACTACACTATGAGAAATCATCAAGTAATGTGGGGATTTTATGTTGGACATCCCAAGTTAGTCGATAATCACACCTTCATCAAGCTTGAAGCTTGAACATCACTTGTGGGTTAAAAACCCTAAGTAAAACAGAATTCATATGAGGTTTAACCTCTGATTTTTGAATGTATCATGCCCGTTTTTAAGCCCAACTAACTAGACAAGTGGTTATGCGTATAAGGACGTGGGTTTGAGTTGACTTAGACTCACGTTAAACAAGTATTAGCAAAGATTAATGAAATCAAATTCAAACAGTGAACTTTGGAGCCTATTTGCCAGAGTTCCAGGGACTTATTTACTATGAAATACCCATGGAATCGAAGCTAAGGTCGATCCAAGTGCATAGGAAAAAAAATTGAGCTCAAATGTACAAGAAATGAGTGAGTTATGCTCACTTTAGTGAAGAGTAGTGCTTCTGTCTGAACTTCAGATTACAGCAACGATTTTGAGTATTTGAGAGAGTTGTGAGGATGTTTGTAAAGTGAAAATGGATTGGGGAAGCTTGGGTTTATATAGGGAAGGATTAGGGTGGGTTTTAGTTATGTATTTAATGCCAAAAACCCGTTTAAACTCAAAACAAACCCAAATCTTGCTAAAAATCGCGACCTGAATGGAGGGATCTGATCTGGGGTTTTGTTCACGGGCAAAGAAGGTTTAGGGGATGGTCTTCGCGGCTGGAATCAAAGGGGGGGGGGGGTGGCTGAAGTTTCATTTATTTGCAATTTGGTCCCTGAAGTTTGTTAATTAGGGTTTTTAGGTGTTTTAGGGGCCATTTTCGCCATAAAAGGATAGTTTAAGGGCAAATCAAGTGTGGTGAACATAAACCAAATATAATTAAGCATATGAAGGTCGTATTTAAGTATCGTTTATGATTAAAACACGTTTTATGCATAAGTTTCACATATTTGGAATTTTAGCACATAGTTTCCAAGAATTACGAATAAGCGTCAATTGTTTCACGAAATTGAATGTATGAGCATGTATAAAGTATGTACAACATGAATTTAACAAAATACGAGTTTTATTTATGAACCAAGTCTCGGATTTTACAACGGTTACAAAGAAAGAACGATTACAAGAACACAAGACTTCCAAAAATAGAAATACAAACAAGACTTGTTATAAATGGAAAGTACGAAGAAGCAGGGCATTACACCAGAAACTCTCGGGTTTATTGCAACAGTTAGAAATGCCGGTGTGGAAATGAGAATTGATAACAATGGACTTTGTTACCAAATTACCCAAAAAAAGAAAAGGTAATGATACAATCTGGGTGATTGTAGACAGGCTAACCAAGTCAGCTCATTTCTTACCAATGAAGGAAACTTTTAGTATGGAACAGTTAGATAAGTTGTATGTAAATGAAATAGTTTCATTTCATCGAATTCCTTTATCTATTGTCTTTGATAGAGATAGCCGTTTTACTTCTCATTTTTGGACTAGTTTCCAAAAAGCAATGGGAACCAAGTTAAATCTAAGCATAACTTATCATCCTCAAACAGATGGACAAAGCGAAAGGACAATTCAGACAATGGAAGATATGCTTAGAGCTTGTGTGATTGATTTCAGAGGAAATTGGGACGATCACTTACCATTAATAGAATTTTCTTATAATAACAGCTATCATACCAGCATCAATGCTGCACCATTCGAAGCACTTTGTGGACGAAAGTGTCGAACCCCAGTCTGTTGGGCATAAGTTGGAGAAAAGCAGTTATCTGGACCAGAAATAGTGCAAGAAACAACAGAAAAATTATTCAAATCAAGGAACGACTAAAAGCAGCACGCTACCGACAAAAGAGTTATGCTGATAACAGGCGAAAGTCGTTGAAATTTCAGGTAGGAGACAAGGTCTTATCAAAAGTTTCTCCTTGGAAAGGAGTGGTAAGATTCATCAAGAGGGGAAAGCTAAGCCCCAGGTATGTTGGACCTTTTGAGATTATTAAAATAATAGGACCAGTAGCTTATCAGCTACAATTGCCAGAGGAAATGGCAGGAATACATGATGTATTTCATGTATGTAATCTCAAAAAGTGTTTAGCCGATGAATCATTAGTGGTACCTCTTAAAGATATAGAGGTAAATGAGAAGCTCAAGTAAATAGAGAAGCCTCTACAAATTGAAGACAGGAAAGTCAAGAATCTCAAACACAAGAGACTAATTCTAGTCAAAGTAAAATGGGATTCCAAGAGAGGACCAGAATATACTTGGGAGCTTGAATCAGAGATGCAGAGGAAATATCCACACCTATTCGAGTAGAACTCGAGGACGAGTTCTAAAACAAGGTGGGGAGGATATAACAACCCTCCTAAAAATAATTTCGACACTCCTAAAATATCTAAAACATCCCTACACTTCTTAAAAGACACCACGTATACGTAAAATGGCCTTAAATACCTTTATTTTTATAAAAATTAATTAAAAACCAAATTCAGGGGGCGCTCGCGGGCCACGAAGACATAGTCTTCGACTTACGCGAGCCGCGACAGCTCAAGACCAGGGCGCACCCCCTGTTGCCATGTGTCAGGTGTTGTGTCGAACCTATATTGTTGAATGGACATAGCTAGGCCCTACACCCCTATGTCGCGGGGCGCGAAGTCCCCTTGTATATCCTTCGCGGGTCGCGAGAAAACCAAAATCAACTCCTATAAATTGGGAGCATCGGCCTTCATTTTTCGACGCTCAAACACGAAATTCTCTCTCAATTTCTGTAGTGTAAACATAATATTCGGGCATAATACCCCTCTAAATAGCGAAGCTCTGCCTCGTTGTAAGTATTTTAACCCCCGATTACGTATTAGATACGCTGTCCGATTGATCTAGCGCTCCGTAACGGCTGTCGAGGTTCTACCCGACGTAGTCGTTGGAGTTCTGTCTCGGGGAGGGTATAACTAATGTAAATATTGGGTTATTATACTAACACGTGTGCATTGTTTAATTTATTAGATTATAACCAGGAAACCACAGGAAAAAGTCTAAATTAGCAATGTGAATAATCCTCCTTTTTGTAAACTGTTTTTACAAAACCTCAAGTGTTTTAATTTATACTTAACAGTGATTGAGTATTTGTAATTCTACAATTATCGTCGGTATGTTGGGGTTTTGTGTACAAAATTTGTTACTACACTGTGAGTAGTAACATGGCCACAAGTCGGGTTGACAGTACCGTGGGTGGTAATTAAAGTAGAAGGGAAAACAAATGTAATTGTTGGATTGCCCTCAATGCTTTAAACTGATAAAACATGTCTTGATTAAATTAGGATTCACTCACCAGTATTTCCTACTAACAAAATGTTTTTAAACGCGTTTCAGGTAACAAAATGTGAAAGCCAAAATAGAAGCCAGCTGGAGAGCACTGAAGGCTTGAAAAATGTGGCTATAAAAGTTACCTAAATAAAGAAAGATGTTTTATTCAATAAATTAGGGTTTATCCCTATAAGCATGTTGCAATGAAAACTTGGGAATTTTTCCATATGTTTACTATTATGAAAATGTGGTATTTTACTCTGATAAAATATTTTCTAACTACGGTCCTGATGTAAATTCCGCTGCCAAACTGATAAACACCGATACCACCATCTCTGAGTAGGCTGCGGCCGCTCGCCTTCCGAGGCAGGGGTCGGGGGTTGCGACACTCAGACACGTTTCTGAGTTCCCCAAGGCTCCCAGGAAGCCGTTAGATGAATCCGGCTGAACTCTTCAAGGAGATAAGCAAACTCCTCTATATATGGAAGGTAAAAACAATGTTCAAGGGATGCATTTAACAGTTCCTCTCATTAAATACACACACAACATTTACTCCGAACATTCATTCGGATCGCATTTAAGGCTCAGTGCCTAGAATTCACACCATTGAAGATATTCCGGCGGTCTTACACTCGTCGGAATAAGCTCTTCATTCTCCGACAAGGTTACTTATTCTCACGACGGAGCTTGGTTATGGATTCCCCCTCCAGGGTCCTCTGTGGCGAGGCTAACGGTGTTCTTTTTTGTAGGAGACGACGTAGATTCATTGCAACGTTGACGAGCCTCATTGACTTTCCACCAGGATTCGGGGACTCGACACACTGAATCCTTTTGTAACCTTACTTGATATATATACATGCTTGATGCTTTTAGCAACTCATGTTGTATAAGTTCCTGACTTGAAAGTACAACCGAAGTGAACCAACATTCTAAACCAATCTT
>JARYGA010036656.1:0-14526 GCA_030545235.1 Helianthus tuberosus | reverse complement strand
GATATCTATATGTTCCGAGTTTCTACCCCTCGAATTATCATTTTACGGCAAAGACTCATATAAAGTCTTTCGACCCATGGATTTACATCCTTCACTACCTATACTCATTCTAAGCATATATTTAATCATAAAACTTATTTCCGAACCACCTTTATGGGTCGTTCGTTCAAATTAGCTTACAAGGGCAATTTAGTCAATTTTCATCCTTCTTTTACTACAAGGACCTTTAAATACTTGTTTGACTAAAAATCCAACCTTTTAACTATAATTCTTGTTTGTAAACTCATGTGCTTCTAAAACACCATAAACATAATTCAACTTATTCGGTTTACCTAAAGATAACCGAATATCTATACCTTAACCTTGTCTAACTCTTATAGAACTCCAAATTCTACGTGATGAGTTGTGTTATTATACATACCTGGCTCGGATCAATATATTGACCCATTTCAATACCTTGCCTTAGTGGCTGTTAAGTGATAGCGCTGTAAACATCCATATGATATTCATTCCTATAATCATATAACTTAACGAACCATTAGTCGATATTGTCAAAGGGTGATAATTTCACCTTTTGACCCGTTTATCTACTTAGTGATCTTCAACACTTTAACTAAATACCAATTTCATCTATTATGATAATTTAAAGTCTACTAGCGAAAATACGTAATCGAGCGTATCGTAACGAAACCATAGTTACGTACCTTTAAAGCACACGTTTCAAGCGAGTATCACCTCCGGCTTGTCCGCTTGACGTTCCGGACTCTTTGCCTAAAGAGTTCAATTCACGATAAGTTTAGAACACTTTCACAAGCTTTAACGCATAATTCTCTAAAATGATCAAATATGCGTTTTTACTCAACTTTTAACATTTTAACCCTCATTTAGGCGTTTCATCAAACACCTAGCGGGTCAGATTTCTACATGATCAAAACCAAGCTCATGACTTGAGTTTATCACCCTAATTAACTTCAATTAGACTATATACACATATTTTAACATCATCATATCAGAAATCCCTTTCTATGACCCGTATTACACTAGAATAATCATTCTAAACCCTAGTGTTTACTAGTTTCCCACAAACCCATGAATCACCTTCCATGTGTTCATGAGATTTTCAGGAATTTGCCAAGATTTCGCATGTTATTGTCTAGGTTTTACTCCTAGACACTATATCAACCCTATTCTACCCAAATAGCAAACATGCAACATCAATTTTCAGATTTCCCAATTTCATGAGAATTTCAAGTTGAGAGTTTTTATCAAATTTTACATACCTTGTAATCCTCTTGTTATGAGGATCAATAATCTATGCTCGATTTTTGTTGTTGATCAGATTTAGACCCTCAATTTGTGATGAACTAGGGCTTGGATGGAGCTTGGGGTCGCCCATGACTCCTGGTCGATCTCCACAACACAGACAAAATATGTTTGTGTTTTAATTTAGCTATTTTGTTAAAAATAGTTCTCATTTAGACACGTTTAGTCCCTCACTTTTGATACTTTATTTGTTTTAACTCCTAAATACTTATAAGTGACCAACTAACTTGGTTAGTGCCACTCTTAGTCAGTTTATTTCACTATTTTATTCGCAACCATATTGCGAATTTAAGAATTCGTATTGTCGGGATGTTACAATTTATCCCTAGTTACTTAGTGGGTCCCGGGAGTTATAACCCGTTTTATTTTAAGTCTCGTTAACTCGGGCTCTTATAAACTCAATTCCTTAAAACTTTGATTCGCTTGTATTTATTATTAGGATTTCTTATTTAAATCCAAATATTCACCTGGTTATTTTTACTACTAACGGTACTTTACCCGTCTTTTAGTATTAATGGAGTTTGATTACCAAACCCGTTTTCGGGGTGTTACAAGTCTACCCCCCTTAAAGAGGTTTCGTCCTCGAAACCTTTCTTCTTCTTACTTATTAATGGAGTTTGATTACAGGGTTTGTATGAGATGTTAACTCTATAAGTCACTATCTTCCTTCTTACTTCCATAGTTAATGGAAGGTATGGAGAACCGCACCTATACACACACATTTTGTCATTATGAATGAATGATGCACGTAACTTGTCACTTGAGAGTTGTCTTTATGTTTTTGCTTATAGCAGTAAGGATTAGGTTGGTTCATCCAATCTAATACGGTCCGTGATGCTTGGACTTTCCTCAATGTATCAGTTAAATCTACTATTTGGGAACCATGCCCTTATGCTCACTGTGTGATTTTGGGCAAGAATGGACAAAATATGTCGCTTGAGAATCACAATTGTATTTTTGCTTCTATAGTCAATTTGTGTGGTTTGATATTATTAGTACTTGTTGGACTTGGTTCATGATTCGGTTGAATCTGCCATTTGGTAGCTTCATCGATTACAACAGTTCATAAAAAAGTTTAAAGAAACACGAATATTCATAAGTTCAAAAAGGTTTGGTCTAGTAGACATCTCAAACGGTTCTGATTTTAAACTTATGGACATTCGTGATACTTCGGTATGATGGTTACTAACTAACCATTACAATGTATCGATCCATAAGTCATTCCCATTCCATTTTTTTTTTCTAATGTTACTCATGGTGACGGCACCTTAAGCTCTCACGAAGAAGGCATTTTCAATAATGAATAAATTCTTGGGTTAATGAATATATAATCATACTCCATCCACCTCAAACTTTTCACACCTTAAATCATTTTTATTATATTTTAAAACTAGAATGTTACACGTATTAGCCTCAACAATGCACTACTACAAATCAAACAACACTCAAAACTTAAATAACGAGTGAAAAGAATCTACTTTGTTGGTTATACTTTGTTTTTTAAATGTATCGTCACCTAAATAATATCCTTCTTATTAAAGACACTTAATATACGTATTAAGAAGGTGATTGACCCATTAACGGTTTATTTAATAAATATCGAGTAAATGTGTAAAGGCTTTCAATCAATGATTCTATTATGCACATAAGGATACAATATATAATACAATGTAATCCTATACTAGGAAATAAATAATACATAACAAATACAAAGATAGCACTCCTTAATTTATGTAATGCTGTTATCCCCCCTCAATCGAACTGGTGGCGGACCGACTCGAAGCATGCTGCGGAACTTTTCAAACAAGGGCTGCGAGAGACTTTTGGTAAATATGTCCGCTACCTGGAGATTGGACGGAACAAATTTCGTGTTGAGACGCCCTGACGAGACTAGCTCGCGAACAAAATGATAGTCAATATCAATATGCTTTGCTCGTTTGTGAGAAACCGGATTTTGACTAAAAAAGATAGCACTCATATTGTCGCATAGCAATGTTGGTCGAACCGCGGGAAGAGCATAAAGCTCGCGAAGAAGATGAGTGAGCCAGATAATTTCGGCAGCTGTGTTTGCCATAGCCCTGTATTCAGATTCACAGCTGGAACGAGCAACAGTGGGTTGTTTCTTAGCACTCCAGGACACAAGATTTTCACCCAAATAAATTGAATAACCATAAGTTGATCGTCGTGTTTCAATACAACGAGCCCAGTCCGCATCAGAATAACCCACTAATTTTGTAGTGGTTGGTTTGGAGAAAGTCAAACCAAACGAGATGGTGCCTTTTATGTAACGCAAGATACTTTTTACGGAATGGAAATGGGAGATAGTAGGAGCTTGCAGATGCTGACTGGCTTGATTCACAGCGTAGGAGAGATCCAGTCGCGTAATGGTGAGATCCTGAAGGGCTCCAACTAACGACCTGTAAAGAGTTGGATCATGAAAAGGTGTACCTTGACTGAGGAAGGTGTCAGTGGTGGCAAGTGGAGTAGCAACAGGTTTGGAATCCAACATGCCGGCACGAGCAAGGATGTCATGAGCATATTTCGCCTGACTAAGAAACAGCCCTGACTGCAAGTGAGTGACCTCTAAGCCCAAAAAATATCCCAAGGAGCCCAAATCTTTAATCGAAAATTCCCTATGTAGACGTGAAACAAACGCGGCAATCAACGAGGAGTCACTACCGGTGATAATAATGTCATCAACATAAACCAATAGATAAAGTAAAGCAGATCCTTTCTTGAAGATAAATAAAGACGTATCGGCTTGACTGCACACAAAACCATTTGTAAGCAAGAAACTGCTAAGACGTTGAAACCATGCACGCGGTGCCTGTTTTAAACCATAAAGGGCCTTCTTTAAGCAGCAAACATGATTTGGAAATTTTGCATCAACAAAGCCAGTCGGTTGCTCCATGAAGACAGTTTCATTCAAGTTTCCATTTAAGAATGCATTGCGAACATCCAGTTGTCGAAGAGGCCAGTTATAAATAGTTGCCAGAGAAAGAATAACACGAACTGTTGAAGCTTTAACAACTGGGCTGAATGTATGAGAAAAATCAAGACCAGGCACCTGTGTGAAACCTTGGGCAATAAGACGAGCTTTGTAGCGATCAACTGAGCCATCCGCCTTATACTTTGTGCGAAAAACCCACTTAGATCCAACAATATTCGCACCTGTAGGACGAGGAACAAGAACCCAGGTATTATTAGAACGCAAGGCAGCAAGTTCCTCTTCCATAGCCTTAACCCACTTAGCATGCTTAGCAGCAGATTTGTAACCGCGGGGATCATGAGCTGCAAGTAAAGCATGGTGTAATGGTCCTGAAAACAAAGACAAGTTAGCATAATATTTAGGTTTAAAAATTCCATTTTTAGATCGAGTCCTCATCGGATGGGATGGCATCGGCAGATCAGGCCGTCCCTGGGTTAGTTCGGGTGAGTGAACAAGAGGTGAGGTGGGCGGTTGGGCCGTCATAATGGGACTGGAAGGAGTAGATTGGGCCTGCTGGAAAACGGATGAAGAAGGTTGGGTCACGGATGGGGAAGATGAATGATGGGCTGGAGAGGATGCGGAAGGAGGTGACGATTGGGCCGAGGGGTTAATGAGTTGGGCCGGCTGAGAAGGAACCGAGGGAGCGAAGGGGGTGTGGGCCGATGCATGTGGGTGAGGATGTGGATAGATGGAAGTAGGCAGGGCAGGACACAAGGTGCAAGTGGGAGTGGAGTGAATAGGTTGAGTGTCGGACGACGACACGGAAGGGACAACGGCGGATTAGGTAAGGTTACCGGTGGCAAGGATTCATCAAAATTAGAGAATACCAAAGAGGCTTCATCAACAGGGTTTGTGGGTCCACTAAAAGGATAAGTGTCCTCATCAAACTGAGCATGACGGGTGATGTAGATACGATGAGATTTTGGGTCAAGACAACGATACCCTTTGTAGCTCGCATCATAACCAATGAAGATGCATTCGGAGCTTCTAGGGGAGAGTTTGTGTTTTGCATAATCGCGTAGGTAAGGAAAAACTCGGCAACCAAAAACACGAAAGGTGGAATATGTGGGAGGAGTGCATACAAGATTTCATAAGGGGACTTGAAATCAAGCAACGGAGTTGGTAGACGGTTGATGATGAACGTGGCTGAAGCAAAGGCGTCTGTCCACAAAGTGGCAGGCGCATGAGAGTTAAAAAGCATGGCTAGACCCGTTTCAGTAATGTGACGATGTTTACGTTCAGCACGACCGTTTTGCTGAGGCGTATGAGGACATGATAGGCGATGATGGATACCCTGTTCTTGGAAAAGTTTTTGAACTTTATGATTTGTGAATTCAGTGCCACCATCACTTTGAAAATTTTTAATTTTTCTGGATAACTGATTTTGAACAAAAGGAATAAAAATTAACAATATGGCATAGAAGTCAGATTTATTCTTTAGTGGATAAAACCATGTGAAACGTGAATGGTCATCAATAAATATGGCATAGTAGCGATAACCATTGGTAGAGGTGACAGGTGAAGGACCCCGAAGATCACAATGAACCATATCTAAAGCATGCAAAGAACGTTTATCATTTAAATTAAAAGGCAACCGATGTGCTTTAGATAACTGACAAGGTGAACAAATACCAGGTTTAGGAAGCAAAGAAGTTACAAATAATGAACCAAGTTTATGTAATCTAGAAATAATATCAAAAGACACATGACCCAAACGACCGTGCCAGCGTTCAAAAGAGGCTTTAAGATGATGACTCGAGTAAGAAGCAAGAAACGCTTGATTTCCTTCACGGAGGATATAGAGCCCATTTTCACATGTTCCCCTTGCCAGGATTTCCTTGGTCTTTCGATCCTGAATGTGAAAAAATTTATTAGAGAACAAAACATCAACGGGTGAGTCATTTGTAAGTTTGCTAATAGAAAGAATTCGTTTTGTGAGATGGGGCACAACTAAAACATTTTTTTAAGGATATATTAGAAGTAAGAGGCGCAGTGCCAACTTGGGTAACCGGCAATGTGTGGCCATTCCCGAAACGCACGAAGTCATTTCGAAGATGACCCGATGTATGTGTAAGGTCCTGTTCAGAGGGTGTCATATGTGCAGACGCACCTGTATCACCTGTCCAGTCAGGATACTCCTCAGTGAGGTTGCACTGAGCATGAAATGCTTGAGCCAAATTGGCATCAGTAGGAGTAGCCTGTTGAGCATAAGAGGCAAGGTTTGGGCACAGATTTTGTTGGTGCACCTAGCGTCTGTTAACTTCGTCTTAATCGAGTCTTATGTCTAGATAGGATGAACGAGTGCACAACAGGGTCAAAAATTAGGGTTAGATCACATGTTTGTATGTGATTCCGCTTGAAAGTGACACAAGTCAGTTCAAGTGAAATCAACAAGTGTCATTTCGCTTGAAAAGGAATGTGACACATTCAAGCGAAATCTCACACTCTATAAATACCTATGTGTGCATGTCATTTGAAGCGAACCTGATCATTTGTGTGAGTCGAGGTGCTGTCGGATTTTCATCAGAAATTGTTGTAAAGACTCAGATAATCAGTAATAGAAAAGAATTGAAAGGAAACAAGCTGTTTGATGTTGTTTGCATTGATTCTGCCTTTGCAAATGATAATGAACTACTCAACTTGACTGTTTAGGGTCACCGGAACGATCCTACAGATTTGCGTAGTGGCCATCTTTCCTACACAATTGGCAATGAGGCTGCCGTTTACCTCTGCCACGACCTGCACTACGACCACGACCATGGTTATGTCACACCCTGATGTTTCCACGTATTACCGGTGGGGAGTATCGTGACGTAGTTGATATCATCATAGTCAAACAACACAATTTTAAATGCACAGCGGAAGCAAAAGATAAATATATTACAAACCGATATAAAGTAATATCCAAATATTACAAACGGAATGTAAAAGATCCACAGGCGGATCATATATAAAGGAAACATAGTTCATCAGATTTAAATGCATCCAAGCTTGCGAGACTCTTATTGATGCTAAGGAGAGGCCAGCCTATTACGAGTAGTACCTGCGCTTAACCTTTTTGGGAAAATACGCCAGTTTACACTAGTAAATACAATTAACTGACTCATTTTGAAAGTTTAGTAAAAATTGATTTGAATGCACGTGGCACAAAACATTTTATAACTTGGGATAATTATTTGTATATAATACTTGTAAAAGAATTACATGTTTCTTATACGTTCAGTAGCCCGGTCCGCAGACCGGTTTAAAGATTAATAGACACACCACAGGTATAATGCCCACAAGGCTGATTCCTTCAAGTGGGATACCAGTTTTTACATATGCAGCTGTCAGGTGTACGCCTACACCCCGTGCTTAGGTCGTGGCCATTTCATGAATGATGCCAAGGATATCCGGGACATGGTCATTAACCCCCCCAAAGGTTTTAAGCAAACAAAACAATTTAAACGGAACATTTCAATGATTTAACCTTCATACGATTAAAGATTCAATGCCCGACCAAGCGGTATTTGTATATACCGTACCCCAAGCCCGTATAAGGGAAAATAAGTTAAAAGTATTTACCTGAGCTAAATATAAATTCAATCCCAGCCGTATCAAATCAGCAAGTACAGATAGCTTTTACTGGGCTCCTAAATCTAGAACGAAGGTTTTTTAATAACCTATTAGATTCCTAACGGGTCTTTAATTAAGCTTAGACTTAGACCGGTTAGGTTTAAAAAGGATGACACGGTTCAAACGCATGATAAAGCGAAGACCGGTTTAGAATGTAGTTTTTGACCCAACAAGCTCGTATGCTTGTTTAATATGGGTAACTTAAACACATTCTGGATTTTGAGATAAAGATAATATGGTTTGACTCGTTTCGGCTAATTTATGCAAACTAGTTACATAAACCGAACCGAACGCGTAAGAAGCGTAACGGGTAACCATAAGAGTCCTCAACAGGTTTCCTAAGTTAATATGCCTTAAATATGTTGTGATATCAGTAGGATATCTTTCATTACGCCCAAAACGAGTTTAATCTCAAATTGCGCCCTGTAAGGATATTTTGGTCATTTAAAAGGTTATAAAAGAGTTCAAATATAAATCTGAGTTTCGGGTCTGATGTAATCAGTAAAATACTTAATTTAATAAGTTATAATAGTAGGGTATCAAGTCTTATATTTATAAAATGGTCTTGATACATACTATGCGTTAAAAACGCTTAAAAAGGCGATTTGGAGCCATTTCCGGGTTCTCAAAGGAAGGCTGATATTTTTATTATTCCAGAAGGCTCAAAATATTTTATTTATCATACTAGATCAGTAGAAAAAGGTTTGGTGTCTAATTGTTATGTAACACTCCTTTTATAAGCAAAAGGGTATAATCGGTAATTACCGAATTAAGGCGATAACATTAGGTTATGATCAGTTTAAAAATAATTAAAAATCTTCAAAAATCCCAAAATATTATATTACATCAGTGGGTAAAAGGTTTGGTGTCAAAAATTGGGTTTAGATAGGCTTTATGCTAATGACGCCGTTTAATTAATAAAAAACGTTCTAATTACGCCATTGAGCATAACTCCTAATCTATTCCTCAAACTGATGTGAAAATTTAGGGACATGTTTATAAATCAGTAATAAAGATTATTGTCCTTTCACATTTCCAAAATTCTCGTTTTATGGTCAAAAGGGCATATTGGTCAACATTAGGCATTTAACGGAAACATCGGACAATCAACGAGTCAAGTAGTATAAACGCAGAGGGTTATACTATCATGTAACTCGGTCCTAATGGAACTTTAAGGCATGCCTAAACCCATCTAAATCGGGTCAGAACTGAAGTCAAAGCAAAAGTCAAAGTTTTGCGACTTTCGGTTCCGAACCGAGCCTAAACAGAAAATTGTCGGATCAAACAAGCTTAGACTAGTTCTTAAACTTATTACCAAGTTATATGAGTGATAAAATAGGTTACACGCCTTCTACATTGCTAATTATGCGTTAATTCAAAAATTATGCTTCTGTTGACTTTTTATAAATAACTTTGACCCGACAAATGTCTTAGTTAGAGCGGGAATCAGAGGGTGCCATTTTAAGGGTTTATTGCCCACATAATTACCAACTTATAACTACTTTCAATTTGACTAATCACTGGACCATTAGTGATTAATCGATAAGTCAAACCTTAATTATGACGGTTTGACTTTTAAGCTAATAACTAAGCAAAACTCAATTAAGGAAGGTCAAGGATACTTACCAAGGTCTAATGCACGATTAGAGATGCTTAGGGAATGGCCTAGAGCTCCAGAAATGATCAGAAGTTGAGTTGAGAATGAATGATCAAAATGGCAAACAATGGGGCTTTATATAGTGTTCTTGATCCATCAAGATCATGACAAACAATGCTATACATGTTCCCTGATGTTAAACATGTGTCCCTAATGCCTAAGAACTAATTTAGGCAGCCCTTGGTGGTGAGAAAGGGCAATATAACTCGATTACATGGTTGAACAGACACCTGATCGAGTTTCTGCATCTGGGCATGGCTTACGGACCGTAAGGGTCCAGCCATACGGTCCGTAAGGACCAGCCAGCTCACCAGAACTTTCAAAAACTGACACAATTGGCCCCTGGTCCTTCCAAACTTGATTTTAAGATGCTTTCTTGCACTTGTAACCCCCAAACTTGACTTTTAAGGACCCCAAGTCATAAACCGACTTTGTTAAGCCCCCGGTTATTCATACGATCACCGAAAAGTCTTAAATTTCAACGTTGACGCTTTTAACCCCTCGTATACGAATATTATCATAACTTTCTCATACTTTATCGGAACCTTGTGATATTTTAATCACTTATTCTAGTGAGCATAATTAATCATTACAAAGCTTTGGGTTTGCTAAAAGGTCACTCAGAGGTACACTTTAAACATGTTGACACATTTAACCCCTGTAGTTTGTAATCTCTCACTTTCTTTCACAATTAGCTTCGTATGATCCATGAATCATTCGTTTAAGGGTATAAACATCATGTATGGTTATTGTTAAGTATATTTATCCATTGTTGACATTCTGAACCCTTATATTCACATACTTTCCTTGTTTGTCAACTCTAGTCCTTCTAAGGTAATCCTTTACACGTTCAAAGTTTATGCCACGTGTCAATACTTTATTGGACATGAATTTTCGAGGTGTTACATCCTCACCCCCTTAAAAGAAATCTCGACCTCGAGATTTGCTAAATTACTGGAAGTACTTTTTGTCGCATAATGGACTTAACTTCTATAACATATCTGGAGTCTTTCCAAGCTCTCAAAGTGACCCCTATATTAGGTACATGTATCCTTTTGGAGCTTCTTAACCTGTCCATCCTCAATCAATACAGGATGCTCATCACGTCATAAATCTGTATATCATTATGTGATAGTGCTTCTTGACTTATTGGCGAAACACATCCTTCAGTCACTAGTGTGCAATGTATTGCGAGCTCCGCCAAGCTCCTTAAATAGGTTTTAGCTTATAAGCTACTTGATCTTGATACATTCGATCTCCTTCGAATGATTCTATATATTCAGAGCTTAACTAGCCTGATAATTTAACAAATTTGGCACACCCTTCCTGGGTGATATCTTTTGTTGAACCTTATTCCTTAACAAGAATTTAAGAGGGTTGCTACTTTCATTAATTCTTGATTTTCTGCTGAATACTGGCAACTTACAGATGATTAGGGATTTGTATGATCTTATTCGTTGTTTCCAATGCAACTTTCAGATCCTGATAAGTGGACTTCCCAAAGTCTCGTCCATCCAACAGATGTTTTGATATTTCATCTATACAAGGTCTCCAAAGGAGCCACCTTGATACTTATATAACAACTATTATGGAAAAGCTTATCTTAAGGTGAGTTGGTTATTCCAACCACTGTTTGAAACTAATCTTTAGGAATAGCTAATCCTTGTCGTTAGTCGAACAAATCGACGATCCTGGGCAGCTGCTGGCAAATTCTTAATTCTTGCCTAAATAGGGTTGCGGTAATTAATGCATAAGCAAAATGAACCGTCTTTCTTAATTACCAATACTGAATTCTCAGAATATCGAGTTAGGCTTTATGAATCTATATCTTAAAACTCACTTAACCAGGGTTTTCGATTCTTCCAATGATGGTACTAGCTGTCTTGGAGATTTCATAATAATACAGCCTTAAATGGGATATAAACCTTAACTCTACCTGCCTCTCAGGGGTAAACAGGGTAATCTTAGGAGAAGATAATCAAGATATGAGGAGGTTACAGAGATTTTACAAATCTCAGGCTCCAATTCATCCATCATTGCTTGTGTCAATTAAGTGACACATTTACGTTACGAGTCCACGAACTCCTTGATCTGTAACATTTACTTGGACAATTCCATTCTGGATATCTCCTTTGAATACCATTAGTTGACTTTAGTACTCTATGACCATCGGAATATCTTTGTGGTCCCATGCATTAAACCTCCATACTGATCAGGCATGGAAGCAATCTATGGAACATATTAAGATATACCAATCCTCATATGGCGCTTTTTATCATACCGTTTGGTATTCGCAATCGTTAGAGATCAAAGAGATATCAACTCTAAATGCTGACGCATTACACCTAGAGAGAGGATACTTCTAAAATTCTATGCCTGAAGGTTTCTAATAGGAACAGAAGGAACGGTTCTTAAGATTTCACCTGTAAGTTTTATCTTACACTTAATATCTGGGGTTCTTACGGGAAAATTTCCAAAAGTTTGCTAAGCTTAAGATCTTATGAGAGACTTAGCAGCACCTGAACCCAAACGTATCTCCTAGCAATCAAATCACAATAAGGGATTTATCTGGTATCATTATTTACGTGAATTGCCTCTAATCATTCATCAGGAGGGTTAAACGCCTCCGTTCTTAATCCTTTTAAACTTGGCTGCAAAGAGTCTTTGGCAATTTTAGGATAGTCTCAGCTTTGACTGGTTATTTCTTAATCTTTATAACATGAGTAACTGAGGTAGATCCATAATGGATTTATAATGAGCAGGCTTTGAAACCTTAATGTGCCCTCTTATTGCCGATGCTAACCACTAATAATCATTTGCATTAAGCTTAGATTTTGGGTAAATTGAATAGAGCACTATCTCAGCCAATGAATTAAAATTTGTAACATATTGTCGACAGTCTAGAACTTTTATGGTGAGGGTCATAAAATTCTTATTCCATCTTTTCCCATTTCGCGAAGCGGATACTAGGTTTTCTAATAAGGTCCTTAAAACTTGGACCATCCCACAATGTATAAGAGGATCTTTCTTGAGGATTTCATTAATGTCCTCACTAATTAAGGGTATTGCCATCGAATGACTGTGATGTATTCCTTTCCATGTCCTTTCCAGCATAACCGCTGATATACCTAATGGTTTCTACTTCATCCAAGAATTTCCTGAAATCGATGGCCCCTTTTTACTATTGAAGTCTCTTGACTTCCGAGAGACGAAGTACTTTTAAGTACATCCTAAAAGGAAAAAAGGGGCTTCTTGCCTCATATGATTTTGTTTGGGTTATTCTCCGCACTTGAAGTATGAATATAGCTCTTCTCATGAGCAGCGACATGTGTTTTAAAGCGAACATCATTCGGCTTCTTAAACCATTTCATGACTTTTCTCATAGCCTTTCTAACAGCTGCGTTAATTACAATTTTGGAGATTAACTCCTTCAACAATGAGGTTCACATTTGATGCACCATTGACATTTGTCGCATCTCTAGCATCGCGACTGTTGTTTGTCTCATCTGAGTTTTCCATACTCGAAGCTTTGGTATTAAATACCAAATTCAACAAGTGCTTGGGCACTCCATGCCCAGTATCTCCTTGAATGGTCAAAGGCTCACCATAAGGAGTCTTGATAACTACTTGCTTCTTATCATACACAATATGGGCTTGATTTTCAAGACGACCAATTTATTCCTATCACCATATCGAGTCCCTCTTATTTTAATGGAAACAAGGACAGCAGAAAAGAGTGATTCCTAATGGATATGAAGCATCCATCTAATATTGATGAAGCAGTCTCTGAGGTACTATCGGCCAATTCTACTTTATACTTAACGCTTAGAGTTTTAACAGGCAGATTTAATGATTTACAAAATCTATTGTCTACGAAAGACTTATCTGTACCTGAATCAAATAATACTCTAGCATGAGCGTTATTGATAAAGAAAGTACCTGTTGTTACATTGTCATCCTGAATAGCCTCTTGAGCATTCATCTGAGAGCTTCCAGCTTTGGTCTTTTTAGCCTTGCCAGACTTCTTGGTTTTATTAGGGCAATTAGTTTTGATGTGACCTATTTCATTGCAACCATAGCAGGTGGCGTCCTTTATGTCTTGGCACTCCAAAGTCTTGTGCCCTTCCTTATTACAAATTCCACAAGGCTTAGCTTGCGCATTTAAAGTGCCTTTTCCTTTAGTCGCCTTCTTTGGGCAGCGGGTCTTTATGTGCCCTTTTTCGCCACAACCATGGCAGGTCGCATCTTCCATCTTCTTGCAATCCAAGGTCTTATGCTCCTTGGACTTGCAGATTCCACAAGGTGAAGGCTGAGATTCAAATCTGCATTTCCCGAGGTGGTATTTCCTACAGGTTTTGCATCTGGTCTTTTTACTTGACTGCTGGTTTTCCTTCAATTCCTTGCATTCATGGGTCTTGTGATCCATCTCTTTACAGATGCCACATCCCCTGATCTGTTCATATATACATTTTTCGAAGTTCCTCTTCTTCCCGCAATTCTTACATTCGGGTTTAGCCTCCTTTGGCTTGGACTGGTTATAGTTTGAACCGGTCTTACCCTTTTTACAACCTTTATTTGGGGTATTATCGTACTTTCGCTTATGATCCTTCAACATAAGGTCCACAGCGTTGTTTACGGCTGTATCTATCATAGCCTGTAACTCGGTGCTTGTTAAGCTCAGTCTTGCATCATCATTCTGATCAACTGGATGATTGTGAGCTTTAGAGGAGTCTGCCATGGTGAAGCTTTGAAGGCTACAAACCAAGTAGTAATAATTGGTTTAATTATATGGTGAATTGTCGAATTTGATGATTAAATAGCTATGGTGTAAATAAACCATATAGGCCAATAGATAGTATTTAATTTATTTGATTATGTTTTGCCTAAGTTTTTAAATAAACCATCTTTGGCGTTTAAACGGAATATAATCCTTCATATTTAT
>JARYGA010036655.1:0-22723 GCA_030545235.1 Helianthus tuberosus | reverse complement strand
AATGCAAGCTTACAGACTAAACTCCCCCTCAGCCTGATACTTCAGAATTGGTTGCACAAGATGAAAGGATTGAATTGAGGAGAAGAACTCTCTCAAAACGAATCAAATATAACAGTACAGAGTACTGTCATATTTATAGGCAAACCAAACTACTGATGTACCTCAGCTGATGTCACCATGATAGTGACATCTAACAGCCTAACAACCTATAAACACTGATCTTATACAAACTACTGATGTCTAACAACTGATTGATAATAAAATACAAAACAAGTTAAACACTGTTCACGTTCTACTGTTGTAGCCTAAGCACTGACTGTTTGAAACATCAGTGCTTTCTTCAAAAGGTGATCAGTCTTTGAATGAGCAGTGCTTGGGTCTTCAGCAGTACTTAAGAGTCAGCAGTAGATAGAGCTCAGTGGTTGCCTTTTAGGTGTTTCATCAGTGTTTGGTTCATCAGTTGTTCTTCAGAGCAGTACTTAAGAGTGTATCAGCAGATAGATAACCACTGTTAAGAGGAGAGCTTAGAGTAAACGTCTGCTTATTGTGAATCCACTGTTGTGACCAGGTTTTGGCTTTACATTATCTGTTCCTCTGGTAGGGTTCAATCCCAACAATCTCCCCCTGGAACTGATAATGCCAAAACCTGTCATTATTCTGGATCTTTATTACTCATCAGTAGTTCCCTTGCTTTTCTTTTAAATTCTTCTTCAAATGCTTTGGAACTTGTATCATCTTCATCCCGGCACAGTGTAAGTTCAAGGAGATCCTGCAAATCTTGAACACTAAGGCCTAGTGCTTCTTTCCTTGATATGTACTTCACATCTCCATTGGATCTGACAATAGTCAATACATGGGTCTTTTGGTCAGACATCCACTTTAGTACTTTCGAACCCAATGGATTTCTTGGGAGAGATTTATTTGAAGATGAGCTTTGGGATATTGGCCTTGAGAAAAATTGTAAAGTAGTATCCTGAACTTCAGACATTCTTTTGAAAGCTTCTTCTATGACTTCATTTGCTGCAGCTATATCTTCTGCAACCTCTTTGTCAATCAGCTCCTGTCTTTGTTGTTGATCAAGCTCACTGTCTGGGATATCTGCTGAACTATGTGGTGATGCAGGCTTGGTTAACAACTTCTTAAAAAGGTCTTGAAGCTTTTCTGAGCTCTCTTCTTTTAGACCCATTTTCTTGATGGCTTCTGTGAAGTACTCAGCTTCCTTTTCCTTAACCTCTTCACTGGTCAACTGTTCTTTTTCTTCTTGGTTTGTCACAAAAGTAGACCGGAACAGTGTTTTGAGGTTTTCTATCTGATGTTCAAGCTTCATTCTTTGTTAATGCTTCTTTGAGGTGCTTGAAACAGTTATCTTTCTTTTCTTTAGCCTTTCATAGGCTTCATCAGTCTGCTGTTTTGACCATTTTGATATGGCTTCAGCAGTGTCCATTTTTGCATCCACCAGCTCCTTTTTCTTTCTCTTATACTCAGTAGTTAGGTCATCAATGAGCTTTTGGTATTTGCTCCAGTTTGGAGCATTCTTCTTCTTTGTAGGATCTTTCTTGATTTTCTCAATCCTTTCTGCCTCATGCTTTAGAGCGACTATTGGCCATTCTTCAAACTGTTGTTCTTCAGCAGGATAGAATTTCTCTTTCATGATGTAGGCTAGATATTGTTTTCTTAACTTTTTCTTTTGATCAGCCTTTTCTTTGCTTAGATCTTGTGCAAACTCTTCTATCTGCTTTACTTTTGTGAAGTAGAACTCCAGTCTTTTAGCAATGCCATCTTCGCTTAAACGTTCACGTTCACTTTCAACTTTAGCTCTTAGTCTAGCTTGCCTTGCCTTGATTTTGAGGTAATCATCCATATCATCTGGTGGCATGTAGCCTATGAGTGAGGAGAATCTTCTTTTTGAAGGATCTTCTTCTGTATAGAATTGCCTCATCTCATTTTTGATAGCTTCAAGTTCCAGTGGATGTTGTGCAGCATTAGGATCATGTATACCCTCATCGGCAGAGATTTGCTTTCTTTTTCTGTTGAAGAGCTTTGGTTGTGATGTAGGGAAGGTGAGAGCAGTGGTGGATGATTGACTAACAACTGTTGAAACAACTGGTGTTTCAACTGCTGTTGTCATTACACCTGCTGATATGTCAGCAGATGTCTTCTGCTTTTGAGCAGGGGATAATGGTGGTGAGGTAGTTTTTGATGATGGTGATGGTGGTGGTGAATCATCATCTGATATGAGATTTCTTCTCCTTTTTAATGAAGAAGGGGCAGATGATGTTTTGGGTGGATCAGTGGTTTGAATAATGGAGAGTGTCTGACAAACAACTGTTGAAACAACTGGTGCTTCAGCCGCTGCTGTCATTACAACAGATGTTGTAACATCTGTTGTCTTCTGTTTTATGACAGGAGGCAGTGGTGATGGTGTGATTGTAGATGATGGTGGTAGAGTGGTGTGTGTTGAAGATGTGTGTGTTGATGACATGGCAGCTGTTTGGATACTGACAACAGTTTTTGTAACTACTGGTGTATCAGCTGTTTGACTAACAGGTTTTGAGACCTGTTTTTCTTTTTCTTTTTCAGGCTCAATACAAAGACCATGTTCTATTCCCATTTTATTCATTTTTCCCAACAGCTTGATATTCTCCCCCTTTTTGGCATTATCTGAAGGGGGGTTAACAAGAAATGATATGGAAGAAGGAACTTTGCCAGAGGCGCTTTGAATGCTAGCCTTTATAGCCTTGATATCTGCTTGAGTGTCTTTAAACCTTGATTCCACCATGTTGGTCAGCATTTGTACTTGAATAGCATGCTTTTTATCAGCCATATGTTGCTGTTTTTCAAGCATGGGTTGAAAAATATTCCAAAGCTCATTTGCAGCAAATGCATGTTGTGTAGGTGCTTGAGCAGGAACAGCAGTGGCTTGTGCTTTTTGAGCTTTTAAAATCTCTTTCACCATATTCTTAATTTCAGCAACTGAATCTTCAAGTTTTTCAACTCTGTCCGTCAATTCCTGATATTTTGAATCATCACATACTTTAGTAGGATCATCTGAATCCCCACCAGCAGTGGTTATATCAATGTGTGACTTAGGAACAGAGTCCCAAAAATCACCCATTGATGCCCCTTGTTCTTGGTACTGGGGACTTCTTTCTTCAGCACTCGATAAACCTTTGATGGTACCAGTGGTTAGATCCAACTCACTGGTGGTTACCGAAGTTGCCATGGAAGAAATTGCCTTCAAGGGAGTCTTACTTATGAAACAACTGTCCAACTGAATATCTGTTGATCCAACAGTTGTAGTTGCTGCTCCACTTGAACTACCACCGAGAGTTACTTGTAACTCAGGGGCTGTAACCTCCTCAATTGTTGCTGGGATAGCAGGGGTAGTAGCATCAGACCCAGTCACTTGTGAGGTTATACTCTCAGTGACAGGTGATAGAGAGGAACTGGTTTGTGTCTGATTGTGTTTGTTTGTGAGATTTGAACAAATCAAATAGATATGAACAGTTTTAAGTGCAGCGGAAATGAATAACAAACTTTTGTAAACACAATCAAAGGAGAATATTGTTTGATAAACAATTGCTTTTCATAGAGTCGAAAGATTACATCAAAAGCAAAAGGTTACAATGCAAGCTTACAGACTAAACTCCCCCTCAGCCTGATACTTCAGAATTGGTTGCACAAGATGAAAGGATTGAATTAAGGAGAAGAACTCTCTCAAAACGAATCAAATATAACAGTACAGAGTACTGTCATATTTATAGGCAAACCAAACTACTGATGTACCTCAGCTGACGTCACCATGATAGTGACATCTAACAGCCTAACAACCTATAAACACTGATCTTATACAAACTACTGATGTCTAACAACTGATTGATAATAAAATACAAAACAAGTTAAATACTGTTCACGTTCCACTGTTGTAGCCTAAGCACTGACTGTTTGAAACATCAGTGCTTTCTTCAAAAGGTGATCAGTCTTTGAATGAGCAGTGCTTGGGTCTTCAACAGTACTTAAGAGTCAGCAGTAGATAGAGCTCAGTGGTTGCCTTTTAGCTGTTTCATCAGTGTTTGGTTCATCAGTTGTTCTTCAGAGCAGTACTTAAGAGTGTATCAGCAGATAGATAACCACTGTCAAGAGGAGAGCTTAGAGTAAACGTCTGCTTATTGTGAATCCACTGTTGTGACCAGGTTTTGGCTTTACATTATCTGTTCCTCTGGTAGGGTTCAATCCCAACAGGCGACCTCCCCGTACTTTCGTCTACAGTGGCGGCAGAGGTGGTGGTTATCATCTTCAATTGGCTTTGTTTTGATTTCTTTCGGTCAGATTCAAGTTGGTTCAGCTTCAAAGTTTGGCGGTGATTCGAGTTACGGTTCAGACTAGTGTTCGGGTTTTACGGGTCAACAGTCAAAGATTCGGGTTTGGTCAAACCTGGTCAAAGTCAGGTTTGACTGGTTCGGGTCAACTGGTCAACGACGGTCAAAGCCAGACCCGGTAAAAGTTTAAACGACACTAAATCTTATTAGTTTTAAATTATTACCGTGCAAAACGAGCTCGAACCGAATAATTTGACAAATTATTAGATAAAATTACTTGGATTTACTAATTATTTCGTTTATATAAATTGATCCTACGTACATATTTGTTGAGTAATTGTTGAATTTTGAAAAATAACGACAACTTGTGTTGTCGGGGCGTCCAAAAACAGAGGAAACTCTGCCCATTTTTTTTAACGTAAAACGTAAACTTTTTAACGTAAAACATAAAATTTTAACGTAAAACGTAAAACGTTAATTTTTTAACGTAAAACGTAAACTTTTTAACGTAAAACGTAAACTTTTTAACGTAAAATGTAAAACGTAAACTTTTTAACGGAAAACGTAAAACGCAAACTTTCTAACGGAAAAAGTAAAACGTAAAAAGTTTAACGTAAAACGTAAACTTTTTTAACGTAAAACGTCAAACCTAAACTTTTATGTAAAAACTATTTAACGTAAAACGTAAAACTTTTTCTACGTAAATTGTAAAACGTAAAAAAACCGTGTGATAAAACGGCGCCTAAACAAGGGGCGTGAATACGGGGCATAAAACCGCCGCGAAAAAACGGGACATAAATAACGCCGCGTTAAAACGGGACGTAAAAACGGCTCGTTAAAAAAACGACGCTTGAAAAAGCCGAGCGTAAAAAACGGTTTGCAAAAACGACGCGTTAAAAAACGATACGTGAAAAACGCAGGTGTAAAAACAGCGTGCAAAAACCGGCGCGCAAAAAAAAATTGTTTTGTTAAAAAATTTGAATTTAAAAATGCTTTTAATAAAAAAATTATGTTTAAAAAATAAAAAGTACTATAATAAAACAAAAAAATAATAAAGACAAAAAGATAAAAAGGAGTAATTTTACTAAACTACGCTTTTGCATTAAAATATTAAAGACATAATAAGACAAAATATATTTAATATTATTTTAGTTACTTTTAATCTCATCCATCCATCTTGTTTATCTAGTGGCTAGAAAGTGGTTCTCTCGTTTCTTACAACTGGAGGTGGTTTTCATTTTAGCGCTCCCATATATATATATATATATACATATATATGTGTGTATATATGTATATAGGGAGCCGCTAAAATAGAAACCATCTCCAGTTGTAAGAATCGCGAGAACCACTCTTAACCAATCAGAATAAAGGGCAATTTGGTCATTTGAAAATTTGTTTCAAATGTATAATCTCTCCCCTCTCTTCATTTATTGTAGTAGACTTTTATACATCTCTCTCCTCTCACTTCTCTCATCTCTCATCTCACTTTACTCTCACTTCTCTCATCTCACTTTTCCTCTGCAATCATCTTCTCCAAAGAATCCCTCTTCCTCCTCTATTATCGGCAGACACACAACCCTCCTCCTCCTCTATTATCGGCCGGCCACCACCAAACATCACAACCCCTCCTCTATTGTGGTGCACGACGACCTCCACCGTTACCCCTTTCGCCGCCACCTGTGACCTCCACCTCTTCCGCCACCACCTATTCAGGTCACCCACACCACACCCCTATCACCAGTGACGGTGGCGCCCCCTCGTTTATCCGTCGACGGTAATGCCAAGCGTCCCCTCATGCCCACCCCCAATCGGCTTTGTGAACCGGTGTTTTGAGCTTCTGACTGTTCGCAGTTGTGTGGCGGTGGGGGAGATGATTTGCGGTGGGTTTGGTGGTGTGGCAGTGGTGGTTGAGCCAGGGAAGGCGGTGGCTAAGTCGGTGAAGCCGGATGCAGGTTTGAGTTTTGGTTTGAGTTCGAGCAAATAAAAATTTACGGATTCTTTGATTCTGTTGGTATTTCTTAGGGGTTTTTTGATTTTTTGTGGGATTGATCTGTTGTAAAAAAATGTGGGCTTGTTTGAAATTTTGTGGATTTGAATTTTGGTTTGAGTTTTGGTTTGAGTTTTGGGATTCTTTGATTTTTGTGGTATTTCTTGGGGGTTTTTTTATTTTTGTGGGATTGATCTGTTGTAAAAAAATTGGTTTTCTTTGAAATTTTGTGTGTTTGAACAGTGTTGTGGTTGACCTTGTTGCCGGCGATCTGGTCTCCAGATCTCGTTTTGCCGTTGATGACATTGTTTTGATATTGTTGGTCTCCAGATCTCGTTTTGTCGTCGATGGATTGGGCGGGCGATAATGCAAAAAAAAAAACGTAGATTTTGATGAAGATCGGCAAGGATGGTGGAGGGTAGGTTTTTGAACCTGCAACCCCACTTTGCAGCCTTTTGATTATCGGAAAATCTGAGCCAAGCCCCTTTTTTTTCGAGATACACATTGTTTTGATGTTGTTGGTTTTTTTCCCCAGTCGATGATGATAACAATCTATCTGAGACACCTACCGAGTTTGTGATTTCTGGGTGCGTTCCTTGTGCGTAAGAAAGTTTTTGTAAAAAAAAAATTTAAACCATAAACTTTTTAACGTAAAAAGTTTAACGTAAAACATAAAAAGTTTAACTAATACGTAAAGCGTAAAAAGTTTAACATAAAACGTAAAAAGTTTAACGTAAAAAGTTTAAGGTAAAACGTAAAACGTAAAAAGTAAAAAGTAAAAAGTTTAACGTAAAACTTAAAAAGTTTTACGTAAAACGTAAAAAGTTTAACGTAAAACGTAAAAATTTTAACGTAAAACGTAAAACGTAAAAATTTCAATGTAAAACGTAAAACGTAAAAAGTTTAACGTAAAACGTAAAAAGTTTAATAAAAAATCTGAATTTAAAAATGATTTTAATAAAAAAATTATGTTTAAAAAATAAAAAACTAATATAGTAATAAAAAAACAATAAAAGCAAAAGAGACAAAAAAGAGTAATTTACTAAACTAGCCTTTTGGATTAAAATATTAAAGACATAATAAGACAAAAAATAATTAATATTGTTTTTAAATACTTTAATCCTGTCCATCCATCTAGTTGATCTAGTGGCTAGAAAGTGGTTATCTAGTTTCTAACAACTGGACGTGGTTTTAATTTTAGCGCTCCCATATATATATATGTATAGGGAGAAGATCATGCGAGAATCATCTCTTATTGCGAGAACCGCGAGAACAAATGTGAACACAACCAAAAAATGCCTAAATATAGCTAAAAATCACACAATTTTTTTTTGCCACTAAAAGTAGCGATTGGAGCATAAAAAATATTAAAAAAAAAAATTTTAGATTTTTTTTAGGTTTTTTGGGGGTTTAGTTTTTTGCATTTTAGCTTGGGGTGGGGGGGGGGGTTAGGTTTTTTTTTGGGGGGTGGGGGGGTTTAGATTTTTTTTTTTTTGGGGGGGTGGGGGTTAGGTCTTTTTAGCTATTTTAGGTTGGGTTCACATTGGTTCTCACGGTTCTCGCAATAATGGTGGTTCTCGCATGATCTCCTCCCTCGCAATAAGGGTGGTTCTCGCATGATCTCCTCCCTTAGATATATGTATATAGGTTACTGTAAAAAAAGGTTTTTTTGTGTGAAAGGTAAGAAAGAATCTACACCATTAGATATTTGATCTAATGATTGAGATCAAAATGGCAAAATTGTAAATAATGTTTACTATTAAACATATTAATTTTCTAGATTAAGGGTATAAAGGTAAATTTAACATTTTAAAATTAAGAAACTAGCATTAATGCACATGCAACTTCCCCCCGTCTTTTTTAAACGTCAATAACTTTTTATACGTAACTTTGTTTTTTTTAAAAAATTACACCATAATAACGAGCGTTTTTTTATCTTTAATATGAGTACCATATTGCTATACTTATATAGAGAAAAAAATATGTTTCAATCAGATGTTTAGTCCATGATGTTTTGTCTATGTTTATACAATGGTATTTTAATTGTATTGTGATTCAAAGCGTGGTGTTTTCAACACATACTGGAAAGCGTGGTGTTTTTTTTATCTACTGGAATGTAGGTTTTAAAACACCATGGTGTTATATGATTATTAAATGGTGTTATATATGTGCTGAATGGTGTTTTTGCAGTGTAATTCGTAGTGTTTTTATAGGGATCTTTAAAATGGTGTTATATACTTATTGAATGGTGTTATACACTTATTGAATGGTGTTATATAACTATTGAATTGTGTTATATATGTGCTGAATGGTGATTTTGCAGTGTTATTCGTAGTGTTTTTATAGAGATCTTTAAAATGGTGTGATGTACTTATTGAATGGGGTTATATACGTGTTGAATGGTGGTTGCAGTGTTATTCGTAGTTTTTTTAGGGATCTTTTAAAAAAAATCATGTTCCTACAATTAAGGTGGCGGTTATGGAAAGTTTTGAATTAATGATAAAATTACTTGTTTACCCTTTTGAATTAATTTAGATTGAGGACACATGTCATCTCGATAATATTTCTCACCTTTCTCACACTTTTAACCTTTTTTTACAATAACCTTATCATATATATATATATATATATATATATGTATGTATGTATATGTTAGTTAAAATAAACTTTAACTAGTGAAATATATATATATATATATACACACACATTTTTATACCAAGGAGTACCAGCAATGTAATAAAGTCACCGACATGCAAACAAGAATTAAAAACATAAACCATAGGAGGTTTAGGTATACCTTCGGTTAGTAATTAACCGGTTGAGACATCGAGGTTTAACAAAGACGTGTGAGTTACACGAACTCGCGAAACGCAAGTATGGCCCGGGTAGCGGCGGTGGTGGCCAGCGGCTATGGTTGTTGTGGATGTTTTTGGAGAGTCTTAATCAAGTTCTTCCACCCTTTTTATGCAAGACCCAACTTCCATTTAAATAGGATATGGAGATCCATGCATGTGCGACAAATGGCGGACATGCACATGGAAGTTGGACAAGTGGCTAAGACTTCATGCATGTGCGACAAGTGGCGATGCAATAGTGCGTGCGCGACAAGTGGCTATGACTTCATGCATGTGCAACAAGTGGAAATTCAAGGGTGCATGTGCGATAAGTGGCGTAGGATGGGTGCATGTGCGACAAGTGGCGAGATGTGTATACCCGTCTCACCCGGTCCATGTACTCGTCTCTCAGGTAATACCCGCAACAAGTTTATCAATTAAGATAAACATTTATATTATTAATAACGATTAATAATAATATAAACCTGCTCATGATCTGTTGGATAAGTATGATATGTTTCGCATATCGTTCGTAATTACCTGTTAAATCAGTTAAGTAGATTTTAGTTCGTTGCTCACGGTGTCACTCTTACGGGTCAAGACCCGGTCGGTAGCGTTGACTTACCGAACCGGACATAAATATCCAATAGCTCCCACTTGGACGGTCTCCGACACATAACAACCCCCAACAGGTCATGACACTTTAAAGTCACTAACCAAGGTATCTTCCCTTAGCAACAGCTTACTACTTGAAGATAATAGACTTATGGAAATTGTCATCTATCCTTTCTGTAAAAGACATCAGTTTGAAACTATGAGACATGGAGCAATTCATTATCATATTGTGTTTCAATTATCCTTGTTCTCGATCCAAATTCATAGTGTTCCAATAAAACAGACAGTCAATTTAGGTAAAGCCTTAAACTTCTCCAGTATGAATCAAAGAGGGCACCTTGATGCCTAGCTATTACACATTAATGTAAGAGTACAAAATTCCCTATTGATTACATACAACTCCCTTTGAACTTAAGATCCATTCCCAACTAAAGCCTTTATGACTGGCAGTTACACGACATCGGTTGGCAGTAATGAAAGAATGGTTCTTTGTAAACGGAAGTTCTAATATGTATCCCAGGTCAGAGGATACTAGATGAGTATGCCTTTGTCAAAACATCTTATGACTAAATCCATGAAGATGATTTGGCGCGAGTTACATCCAGCGTCATTCACATTGAGGCCTGTGAATTTGGAAGTCAACCACTTGAGTCCAAAATCAGAAAAGTCTTAATTCAGAATCACTCCCACGAGTCTGATCGACTTCGAACAATTTAGAATACATGATTCATAGACTAAACGTATCAAATTCAAACATAGTTGTAGGATTCAAGAATTACATTTAACTAGTAAATCAAAATGAATGCAAGAGTACAACTGTTTGATGTTCGTACATCCAAATACTAAATCAAGACATATCACTAGCTAATCTAAGCCCAATACCGTCCATGTGACGGTCATGTTTTTCTTGAGTCATTGGCTTAGTAAACGGGTTAGCTAGGTTTTGATCTGTGTCAATTTTGCTTATAACGATGTCTCCATGTTCCACAATCTCACATATGTAGTGAAACTTTCTCAAAATGTGATTGGCTTTGTGATGAGATCTAGGCTCCTTGGCTTGAGCAATAGCACCTGTGTTATCACAAAAATATTTGGATGGGTTTCATGATACTTAGAACCACATCGAGATCGGTTATGAACTTCTTCATCCAAGTAGCTTCCTTTGCGGCATCCGATGCGGCAATGTACTCAGATTCCATGGTGGAATCAGCCACAAGTCTCTGCTTGGAGCTTTTCCATGAGACAGCTCCTCCGTTGAGTGTGACCACGAAACTCGTTTGTGAGCGAGAGGTATCTCGATCAGTTTGAAAACTAGCATTAGTGTAACACTTTACAGTGCGCTCCTCATTGACTCCTCCAAATATTAAGAACATATCTTTTGTCCTTCTCAAGTACTTAAGGATGCTCTTAACTGCAGTCCAGTGGGAAATCCCAGGGCTCTGCTGGTAATGGCTAGTCATGCTCAAAGCATACAAGACGTCCGATCGAGTACATACCATAGCATACATGATAGAACCAATTGCGGAAGCATATAGAACTACTTCCATTTGCTTTATCTCACGGTCCTTAGAGGGAGCTTGTGATTTGTCCAAGACGGTTCCTTTGATAATTCGAACACCTCATTTCTTGGAGTTTTCCATCTTAAAGCGTTTTATTACTTGATCCATGTACGTGCTCTGAGTTAGCCCAAGAAGTCGCTTAGATCTATTCCTATAGATCTTGATTCCCAGAATGTAAGCGGCTTCTCCAAGATCCTTCATTGCGAAACAAGATCCCAACTAATGTTTAACTTCCATAAGCATGGGGATGTTGTTTCCAATGATCAATATCTCATCTACATACAAGATGAGAAATGATATAGCACTCCTATTAGTCTTTCTGTAAACACAAGGTTCATCTTCGTTCTTGACAAAACCACACTCTTTGACTTTCTGGTCAAAATGAAGATTCCAGCTCCGAGACTCTTGCTTGACTCCATAAATGGACTTGTTTAGCTTACATACCCAATTAGGATATTTTTGATTGATAAAACCATCAGGTTGAACCATACAAACATCTTCAGAAAGATGTCCATTAATAAAGGCGATTTTAACATCCATTTTCCAAATTTCGTAATCAAAGTACGCAACTATGGCAAGTAATATCCTGATCGATTTGATCATAGCAACGGGCGAGAAAGTTTCATCATAATCAACACCTTGAGTTTGAGTGAAACCTTTCGCTACTAGCCGTGCTTTATAGCTTTGTATGTTTCCATGTATGTCGGTTTTTATCTTAAAAACTCATTTGCTCCCTACTACCCGAGATTCGGGGGGTAGCTCAACCAAGTCCCAGACTTGATTGTCATGCATGGATTTCATCTCGGCTTCCATGGCCTCTAGCCATTTCGCAGAATCTGGATTAGAAATAGTAGATTTGTAACTAGTAGGCCCGTCATCAGACTCGGCTACTGTCAGGACTTCAGAAATCACAACATGCCAAAGGTATCTATCGGGTTCTTCACGAGTCTTCATGCCCCTACAAAGTCTTGTGTTCATGTCCGAGTTAGTATCAATAATTTCTTATGGTTCAGACGTTCTGACCTCCTCAACGGTTGTTTGTGGTCCTTGAACTTCTTCAATATCCAATATATTACTTCTAGTTCCTCAACTAAGAAGTTCATCTTCAAGGAATCTTTTAGCCTTCCTTTTGATGGAAATCATATTTACATCAGGATGGTAGAAGTAATAACCGCTTTGGTTATAGTATCCGACGAAAACAACCTTTTCGCCTTGAGGGTCGAGCTTGTCATCAGAATCACTTGTGATGTAAGCATCACACCCCCATACTCTTAGGTAACTCAAACTTGGCTTACGCCCATGCCATATCTCATATGGAGTCTTGTTTACCTTTTTGGTTAGCGATAGATTTATGAGTCGAGCAGCAGTCATAAGAGCAAAACCCCAAAAAGAATGAGGCAAATTTGTTCTAGACATCATCGATCGAATCAAGGGTTCGATTTCTACTTTCACACACGCCATTAAGTTGGGGTGTGCCTGGTGGATTGGGTTGTGAAACTATTCCATGTTCCTTTAGATTATCGAGAAATTCTAAGTTGATGTATTCACTGCCTCGATCTGCGCGAAGCATTTTAATCTTTCTATTAAGTTGGTTTTCAACTTTGTTCTAAAACTCTTTCAACCTTTTAAAGGTTTCATGCTTATGCTTCATGAGATAGACATAAGCATATCGAATATAGTTGTCGATGAACGTAACGAGGTATCTCTCGTGATTCCTAGTCATGGTTCTAAAAGGACCACATACATCTGAGTGTATGTGAAACAACTCACATTTCACCTCATATTGTTTTCCTGTTCGTTTTATGGTACGTTGTATCTATGTAGGATTAATATTATAAAAAGGGTGATAATAATATAAAGTGATTAAGTGTTTGATTATTTTGATTTGCAACTTAATATGCATAAGTGTATAAATACTAAAAAGGGTTATTATTACTATTATTATTATTATAAATTAAATCAGTCACACACTAAATGTCTAGCCGTACACTCTCCGGTATGGGCTTCGGAATTATTAATCCAGATCTTAGATCGACCGTACACCCCCTTGCATTGGGCAGCCCATGTCGCACACCCCTTCCATTGGGCCAACCCATGTGTGCGAATTGTTTTCACAGCTAGATTCCATTCCAGACTGTGCGGCACCTCCATCACATGTATAAATACACACATTGTCCAAAACCCTACACCTTTTCCCACACATTCTCCCCAGCCGCCACCCTTATTTCTCTCTCTCCTCTCTTTTTGGCAATATTTCCCTTTTGGGAAAACCCTAGTCTACCCATTCCTTTCCAGAAGTTTCAGAAGATTTGCATCCCGCTTTACTTATCTCGCACACCCTTCTTCTCCTTCTTTCACAACTTCCAGGTTACCAAGCACTCATGTTATTTCTTGTAGTGATTAAATGAATGATGTGTTCATAAAAATGTTCTTCCCTGATTAATGCAAAGTGATAATGCTCGAATGATTTCCTTGTGATAAATATAAACAACTAGGATTTTGTATGATTTCTTGATGATAAATATAAACAACTAGGATTTTGTATGATTTCTTGATGATAATATGCTAAGGATTCAATATAATGTTCGTAAATCAGAATTTGTTGTTTGAGGATGATCCATGATAGTATGCTCATTACTTTCCTAAATGGTGTTAGGCAACATAACAATCATAGATCTAGATAGAGGAGTTGTATGATGTTCGTGATAAATTGGTTTTGTTGTGGAATAACGTTGTGAATAGATTTAGCATATGTGACAACCCGAGTTTTCAAGGTCTTTCCTCTACAGGTTATTTGTTCACAATTATGTTTGCATAACTTGTTTGCTTTGTATTTGTACATGTTTGATTATGCTTGAGATATTGTGTTACTGTTTGATTGATGAGTGATAGAAATTTATTAACTGTTTGAGATTACAATTCCACAATCGACGAAACATGGTGAGCTGCACACCACACACACACCACGACGAAACCTAGGATGTTTCGCCACTATTACTCGACGAAACCTAGAGGTTTCGTCATGTGCTCAACGATGAAACTAGGGAGTTTCACCAAAATGGGTTTCAGCCCAAGTATAGCCCAATCAATTCAGCAGTTACGTTATATATTGCACACGCCACAATACATGAAACCCTAGACTCTCTTTCCCTCTTTGGCACCCGACGGCAACCATCATCTCTCTCGAATTATTGCTAATTCATCTCGTAACCGGTTAGTGTATATATACCAATTGACTGATTCAACTTTCTATCACATTATGTTGCATGATGCCATGGCAGAATACTTTGCTTTATTACTGTCCAATGATTTCTAGATAGGATTTCATGGCTTATGGTGATGATTGATGATCTAGGAGACTGTGAATGATTAGATTGTTACAATGGTTAGGTATGTCCGGATTCAATCGTTGATTAGAATGATACTTGTGAATGGTGGATCTAATAATCTATTTTGTGATGATTAGATGATGGAATTGTTAGTAGTTAGGGTTGATGTCTGTTGTTAATCTATTAGGCTTGATCTGATATTGTGGTTGTTTTTGCTTATGTCCACTTCTCATGTTTCTGTTTGATGTTTGTATATCATGTTATCACTTGATTATGAATGTTAAATGATTAGGTGTTACAGTTATGAATATGTCAATGATCTAGTAGCATATCATTCGTGGCTAGGATTGAATGATTGATGTTAACCGCTTGACTGTTAGATTGTAATTAGGGTTTCGGTGTACGGTTATCTGTGAACATGACGAAACCTGTGAAGTTTTTTCACCTTGCATGTCGATGAAACATGGGGAGTTTCGTCACTTCAATGCCGACGAAACATAGGGAGTTTCGTCACTACCAGTGTGACATCTGTGCCTCTACGGCCATCGAACAAATACAAAATCAATGAAATATTGTGTTTCATACTTGGGATTTGTATAAATATGTGTATCGTTTGCACATATCAATTCTTGTTCGATTTCGAGCTCTAAATCGCTTTCTGGAAAGTTATACGTGAACTGATGCGTAAACGTAATCAGTTTAACTCAACAAACACTCTGGGATAGTAAAATAGGCTTAACATACCTTAAATAACCTTTACATAACTTAGAAATAATTTTTGGATGGTTTGGTATGCCGAAATCAAGTTTATTCGCTTACTGGAACTAGTTTCGACAAACTGTGAAAGTATGCCGATTCGTACTGTAACGAACATTTCGGAACTTGATCATAAGTTAAACATACCCTAAATATCCTTTACATAGCTTATAAATAGGCTTTGATGGGTTCGGTATGCTAAAATAAACTTTATTGATCATTCAGGCACTCAAAGCGTCAAAAAGTGCACATGTTTGCATTTTCGCGCATATCTTACGTTCTGAATATATCCGGACATCCAAAAATTTATGTAATCATTAAAATATTTCATTTTAGTGATTGGCTTGATAAAATTCCATTCGTCGCGTAATTTGGATCGTTTTTGTGTTCGTTACGACTTCCGTCGTAATTAACAGAACAACGCAACCGTATGACCAAACGAGCAGACATCCGAGATGTTTTTGAGCATGTTTCATTTTCCCTATACTTTAACTTCATTTTAGAGCCTTGAAATGAGGTTAACGGGGTTTAAACGCATCGAAAATGGCTTAAACGGGCTGCAGGGACCATTTCTGCCATTTTTGAAACTTTGCTGAATATGGCACTTGGTGGCGCTATGCGAGCACCAACTGCCTACCCTGTGGCGTAGCGCCAGCACCTGATCTGGACAGAAACATGATTTTCTGCATTTTTCAGCAATGGGGTCAAACTTGGGGGTCTATTTTGTAACATTTTCAATACCGTTAGCTGGTTTTGGGGCACCCCCTAGTATCCCAAAACCATGGGCCACATGTGTACGATCCAGATCAAAGCACGTTTTACGATGAACGATCCTAACGGTACTAGATTTCCTATAAATAGCAACCCCCACTTCAGTTCATTCTCACTCAAATCTGATCTAAGATGCTCTAAGTTGGGGCCTTTGCTTCATACCTGAGCTACTTGGATCAAGATTTGCTTGCGTGGACCCGTTGTAAGTTTTCCTTCCTTCTTTTTATTCGTTTTTATCGTAAAAATCAAACTGCGTTTGACTTTCTGCATTGACCAGTTTATGGTCATTGCGAAGTTCATTTGAACTTCATAACGTGAGTGTAATCATGTTATCTAGGCTCAGTGACGAGTCGTAGTTTCGGCCAAAATGCGTATTCTCGCGTATTTTGTAACCAAACTACTTTTGGGTATCAAAACCGTTTGTTTTGATACCAAACCTGTTTTCTAACTTAACTAAACATGTTTTAGCATGTTTAGCTCGTCACTTTTTAGATTAGTGCTTGTGTAGAGTCGTAAGTCAAGCAGACTAAACACCCGCTTAGACTTTCGAACACGACCCGTTTGGTCGATCATTAGGATCCGACCAAACATGTTTAGTGACCATAGTTGCATAGGGAATAACCTTCCGAGGTTATACCTTATGGTCACTTAGGTTTAATTAGTTGTATGATAGGTAGTTTATATGCCTTAGGTAAATGACCAAAATGCCCTTTTCATGCATAATTGGTAATTAAGCATATGTAACACAAACTTTTGTCACTTAATTGATTATGCAACATATTTAATCATGTTTAGGCATATAATACTTGTCATAGGACTAGTTAGACATCTCAAACGCGCTTTTGCGCGAACGACACGTTAAAGTAGCGCAAGCTACCTTAATGGGTCCCCATGGGTCGAAAGCACTTAGGTTAGGTTTCGATTTAGAATGTAGACTTTGTTAAACCATGTCATATGAGTTCCAATACTCATTTGGTTTACAAAACCTCATCCTATCCGATCTTCCGACTTAGGTCCGGTTTATTTATATAGTTATTAGGTTGCCGAATAATTCCGTGCTCCCTCTAGCTTTGCTTGGTTGTTGTTCAAGACCTCTAAGCATTCTCAGGTGAGTACATAGTTCCCCTATTTTACTGTTTTCAATTGTTTTGGGTGATTCATATGTGCTAAATGTTTTCGAGGTTTTAACGATGGTTTCAAAAATAAATGATATGGTTTATACAAAATTTATAACGATTTTGGTAAAGTAAACAAACTTGTTGGTTGTATTTACATAACGAATAATATTCATTAGTTTTGGCTGAACCGACCAGTATTAGGTTCTGGTACCATAGGATCTGACAAATCCCGTTATCAGACTGCACCCATGGTTATGTGTGGGTTAGGTGGGCAACGATTGAATCTGTGATTGTTAATTTACCCTTTCGTGGTTTATTAATGCGAGAAGCGATAGGCGAGTTGCGAAGGTTTGGATGTTATTAGTGAGACAATCAAAAGTAGTTTTCACAATTTAAAATGAGAATGATTTAAACGACTAAAGCGATTTTTAACAAATTAAACGATTTGGGTAAACGATTGGTTTTTGGTTAGTGTTTAGATAACGGGACGGGTGTAATGTGATGAAACCATGGTGGATACGCCGCTGGTACTTCCTATATATAAGTGTTTTCATCGTATTACATACCATGGCGTTATTTAGTTCACTTGGGTAAACGATTTTGAAACGATGTCACACAAACGAGGTTTTCGAAATGATATAAACCATACGAGTTTTATTAACGAGATTTATTAACAAGTTTTATTAACTAGTTTTATTAACGAGATTTATTAACGAGTTTTATTAACGAATTTTATTAACGAATTTTATTAACGAGATTTATTAACGAGTTTTATTAACGAATTATATTAACGAATTTTATTAACGAGATTTATTAACGAGTTTTGTTAACGAATTTTGTTAACGAATTTTGTTAACGAGATTTATTAACGAGTTTTGTTAACGAATTTTATTAACGAGAATTATTAACAGGTTTTTACGAGATGTTTTACAATTTGATTTAATTAAATAAATGTTTTGGGTTAAGAATATGGCTACGAGATTTTATAAATTATAACCAACTTGATTGGAGTTGGTTAATTATGTCGCAATACAATACTTTTCAAAACAAGGTTTTTAATTAAGTATTGCAACATGTAAACTAGCCATGAATCCGACACTCTCAAAAACCTATGTACTCGCCAACATTTCTTTGCTGACTTTGTTTTCACATATGTTTCAGGTGTTGTTGAATGATGTTGATTGCTAGGATACATGCTCACATAGGACTGGACGAGGCCTTATTGACTTAATAACAATTATAGACTATGTTTAAATTGTTTATTTAGATTTCCAGACGATGTAAATATTTAATGTTTAAATAAAACGAAACTTCAAATTTTAGTGTGTTTTGAAACAATGATTTTGTTACAACACTCCCCGACGATTCCGCGGCGATTTGTTGTTTTACGTGGTCGGGGTGTGACAGAAAAGTTGGTATCAGAGCTCATGGTTATAGGGAATTAGGTTATTAGTAATGCTTTGACCTAGTCTATAACCTTCCTAGGACCCTAACACAAGATCCTTGTGTTTAGATCTTAAAACAATACCGTCACCTATCCTTAGATGACAACCACAACAAGAACACAAATTTTGAATCCGCTTCGAAAGCTAATCATCTGTTCTAGGATGATTGATTACTAGGTTTTGAACCCTCTAAGTTTTCAAAATCTCGTCGAAGTTTTGGTCTTATAATGTGAACACATGCAAACTGGAAGGGTGAATATCTGTACCCTGAGTTTTCTGTCTAAGGCTAGAGTGTTCGTACAAATCCGCAGTATCGGACCAATCACTCTTACCTGGGAACTCTTGGGGTGAGTGTTCACTTATAGGCGAGCATGTCTTCAGTGATTAATATGACCCGTTTACTTTGGTTAATCTCCGTCACATTTGTTTGCCTTAGGTAACAAACAAATGAACACAATTTCTATGCGTTGTCGTTCTGTTTTAATTATCCGATAACATTTCACTTGTTTTCTCCTATGTCTTTCATTTCCTCTAGGATGTCACTTCATCGCAATGACACTCAAATGTCCGAGCAAACTGCCAAATTGGCCCAGCGAATAGGCGAAGCAATCCTGAAAACTGTCGATTTAGGTATCTCCATCTCTCGTCTCAATAATGAAGCCACCCAAGAAGCATCGAAAGAAGCAGAAGCCGAGCCTTCGAAAAAGTTAAAGAAGCGTAAAGCTCCAAAGGATCTCGTAGCCGTTACACCAAATCAAGCAATACCTAGCCAGGTGGCAGCACCACCAGCCAAGAAGCCGTACTTAGGAACTGCTCCTTTGTGCAATCAGTGTAACCTCCACCATTATGCCAGTGTCAAATGTCGGAAATGTTTCAACTGTGGACTCATTGGTCATTTGGCACGAGACTGTCGTTCAGTCACTGTGCTAAACCAAGCTTTTTAGAACCCCGTTCAATTTGAAGCAGATCCAGCACGGGCTCATTTTCCTCCTGGTACTTTCTACACCTATGGCGAGATGGGTTATGTCAGGGACAGATACCCAAAGGTTTTTAATGCAAATCCGACCCACGGATGAGCATTTGGCCGATTAGAAGAAGCTGCTGCTTTGAAATAATCCGAATCTTAAGTTTATGTTTCTAGTATTTTCCTTTGAACTCGGAAACAATCGATTTTGTTTATAAATAAATCTCTATTTGCAATTCTGATGTACAAATATAGTTTCATGTGTGTATGGCATACCCCTACGATACCTACACCAAAGAACCGTATTTGTAGTTCTGTCGTTCATATGATCGCTCGTGAATTCCTCGAAAATTCTAAGTGCTCGCTTCATTCTAAGAAACGAATTGACAATTTGAGTAATCACTTTAATTCCTTGGTTAGATAACTAAGGAAACCCTTATCTGTCGAAGTTGCTTTTGGTAAACCTCTTGTACTCAATTCTGTTATTTGCGACTGTCAATTTAACTTATATAATCACCTTTTTCCTATTGACCTCACACCGATGCAACTTGTGAGTTTCGACATTATCATAGGGATGGATTGGTTAGCTGAACATCATACTAAGGTGGTTTGTTTCGATAAGATTGTTCGTATTCCTCTTTCATCTGGCGATGTTATGGAAGTTCGTGCGAGAAACCATCTGTTGGTTTGAAGCTTATGTCGTGTACAAAGGCCCAAAGTTATTTGCGATAAGGATATGTTGCCTTTCTGGCACATGTCACCGAGGAGAAAGGCAAGAGCAAGAGTATTCAGGATATTCCGATTGTTTGGGATTATCCAGAGGTGTTTCCTGATGAACTGCCTGGTTTGCCTCCAGTTCGTCAAGTCGAGTTTCATATTGACCTTGTACCCAATGCCAACCCGATTGCGAAAGCACCTTATCGTCTTGCACCGTCCGAGATGCAAGAGTTATCGAAATAGCTTCAAGAGTTGTCTGATAAAGGATTCATCCGTCCGAGCTTTTTTCCTTGGGGAGCTCCTGTTCTCTTTGTGAAAAAGAAAGATGGATCTTTTCGAATGTGCATCGATTATCGTGAGCTTAATAAGCTTACCATAAAAAATCGATATCCCCTACCTCGAATTGATGATTCTCTTCGACCAGCTGCAAGGTGCTTCATGCTTTTCCAAGATCGATCTGCGTTCTGGGTATCATCAACTTCGTGTTCTCGAAGAAGATATTCCCAAAACTACATTCCGTACGAGATTTGGACACTACGCGTTCACCGTCATGCCTTTTGGTATGACAAATGTTCCAGCCATTTTCATGGATTTAATGAATAGGGGCTGTAAACCTTATTTAGACAAATTCATCATTGTGTTCATAGATGATATTCTTGTTTATTCGAAGTCTCGAGCCGATCACGAGCAACACCTTTGTTTGACACTGGAACTCCTGAAGAGGGAACAACTTTTTGCTAAGTTTGAATTCTGGCTTAAAGCAGTTCAGTTTTTGGGTCATATAGTCAACGAGCAGGGTATTCATTTGGATCCATCCAAGTTTGCTGCAATTAAGGATTGGAATACACCATCGACACCTATAGAAATTCGTTCTTTTCTTGCTCTTGCTGGTTATTATCGTCGTTTTATTTTAAACTTCTCGAAGATCGCGGTGCAACTCACTGCTTTGATTCAGAAGAATAAGCCTTTGGAGTGGGGATCTAAGCAAGAAGAAGCGTTCCAAACGCTGAAACAGAAAGCTATGTGATGATCCTGTTTTGTCCTTGCCCAATGGAAACGATGATTTCATTGTCTTTTATGACGTGTCGAATCTAGGCCTTGGTTATGTTCTTATGCAATGAGGTAAAATCATAGCATATACGTCAAGACAGTTGAAATTTCACGAAAAGAACTACACAACTCATGATTTTGAGTTAGGTGTTGTGGTATTTGCTCTCAAAATATGGAGACACTACCTCTATGGAACAAGTGTGTGGTTTTCACAAGACCACAAAAGTCTCCAGCACATTCTTAATCAAAAGGAGCTGAACATGAGGAAACGACAATGGGTTGAGCTCTTGAACGATTACGATTACGTGATTCGCTACCTTCCTGGTAAGGCGAATATCGTAGCCGATGCGCTTAATCGAAAGGAGCGAGTCAAGCTTCATTCTGTTCAAACTCTATCTGATATTCAATCTTGTGTCCTTCAAGCACAACGATCTTGTGTAAACGAAGGCTTATTGAAATATGAGCTACCACTTCAACTCGAGCTTAAACTCGAAACGAAAGGTGATGGGTTGCCCTATTTAAGGATCCTTGTGGATGATTATCGCTCAAATCGGAGTCCTTAATTGAATTCATTGTATGCTTTAATACGTACATTACGATTCAATAAGGACAAAACAGAATTCCTATTAAGATCTTCCTATCTTCATAGTTAGATTCTTCAAAATGTTTAAAGTGCCAAATGAAATCCACGGATTAGATTCCTGGTGTGCTTTAAATACCCGTGTCCAAAGATAACAAATTAAAGGTCAAATTAAACAATTATGCGATTATGTGATTATGTGTTCTCCTTTATGTTTTTGTGTGATCCAATTTTTGTTATCCAAATCCTCATAGAATCTTCCATATCTTCATATGAGGGATTCATAGTAGGATATTCAAAAGGTACTACGTTAAATCCTTAATGGGCTTCTACGTGGTAGTTAAGACCCTTAGGTTATATAGTACCATTCCATGATTCGAAAAGAGACCCTTGAGTGGTCTAGTTAAAGATTCATTCAGAATCTGGTTAAGATTGGCATGTGATGATACAGCTGAAAGGACCCTTTGGTGGTCCAGTCACACTCATCACAGGTTCATTCATTTGGTTTTCCCCTACACATTATTAAAAGCACTGTGTGGACTATGCAAGGAATTACGTAATTATGGACGCGTACATAATTATAAAAAAATTCAGTGCACGGAAACCACACTAAGATTTATCATGTGTAAGAACCAATAGTGACAACAATAACGAAACGTGAACAATGTAATGGAGGTAC